>CAUYQG010133651.1:0-13055 GCA_963574415.1 Tarsius wallacei | reverse complement strand
GGTGGCTCAGCCTGTAATCCCGCGCTTTGGGAGGCTGAGGTGAGTGGATTGCCTGAGCCCGTGGGTTCGAGACCCGCCTGGGCAACTAGGCGAGACCTCATCTCTACAATAAATCAAAAAAATTAGCCGGGCGTGGTAGTGCACGCCTGTAATTCCAGCTACTTGGAAGGCTGAGGCGGAAGGATCGCCGGAGCCCAGCAGGTCGAGGCTGCGGTGGCTGGGAGCAGCCAGTGCACTCCAGTCTGGGCGACAGAGTGAGACTCCAACTCAAAACAAAACAAAACAAAAAACAAAAAACAAAAAATTAGCTAGGCATAGTCATGTGTACCTGTAGTCCTGAGGAAGAAGGATCCCCCTGAGCCCAGGAGATCCAGGTTGCAGTGAGCCTTAATCATGCCACTGCACTCTAGCCTGAACAACAGAGTAAGACTCTGACTCAAAAACGATAATGAAAATAAAACCACTAGATCTAAAAATAAAAATAAATAAAAACCACTAGGTCTAAATTTCTACGGTACACCCCCCACTAAGACCTCAATCCCAAATACTAAAAGGCATTGTTACTTCTCTTTCATAATTTCCCAAAGTCCTTCTTTCAAACCTTCATCTCCTCAAAACAATTACTAGGATCTAAGATTACAAAGCATTAACGTTCCCAACTTTCCCATAGGTCCTGTTAAAAGGTTAATTCCCTATTCTACCTCAGTAACTCTGAAGCTGTCCTACTTCTCCTTTCCTTCCAAATAAAACCAGCTGCCAACAAATAAAGCCCGAATTATTTAATATGGAATCTAAGACCTCTCCCAACCCAACCTCATCCCATTTTCCAACAGTATCTCACTCACACAGTGAGCCAACACAAGTTCAATAGTCTCCCAATCTTCCTGCTTTACAAATCATGCCACTTTTTTTTTTTTTTTGAGTTGGGAGTCTCACTCTGTCGCCCAAACTGGAGAGCAGTGGCCACTCCCGGCCACCGCAGCCTCAAACTGCTGGGCTCCGGCAATCCTTCCGCCTCAGCCTTCCTAGTAGCCAGAATTACAGGCGCGCGCTACCATGCCCAGCTAATTTCTGATTTATTGTAGAGATGAGGTCTCGCCAAGTTGCCCAGGTGGGTCTCGAACCCACGGGCTCAGGCATCCACTCACCTCAGCCTCCCAAAGGCGCGGGATTACAGGCTGATCCACCGAGCCTGGCTCATGCCACTTTTAACACCTGAAATTTCCTAGTCCTTCACTTGTTCTCTAGGAACATTGCCTATTTTGTCTGTAAAGACAAATCCACCTCCACCCAGAGTTTAAAAAAAAAAAGAAACCAATCATTTCTACCTCCTAAAACTTACTGGACTTTGGGTTTAACTTCTACTTAGCACCAACCACAAACTGAACTGCATTATGAAAGCTAACATTTGTTTCTTCTTGAACACTTTATATAGAAAACACCAGTTTTAGTTAGTTTGTTTGTTTTTGAGTCAGAGTCTCACTCTGTTGCCCAGGCCGGAGCGCAGGAGCATGCTCACAACCACCGCAGCCTCAACCTGCTGGACTCAACCTTCTGCCTCAGTCTTCAAAGTAGTTGGGACTATATAGGCACATGCCACCACACCCAGCTAATTTTTTAATGTATTGTAGAGATGCGATCTTGCCAAGTTGCCCAGGCTGGCCCCGAACCCCTTGGCTCAGGCAATTTTCTCACCTTGGCCTCCCAAAGTGCTGAGATTACAGGCATGAGTCACCTAGCCAGAAACACCAGTGTTTAATGAAGCTTTTTTTCAGTTGTGCTTGTGCATACCAAGTCTCAAAGTACAATTCAATCAAATTTGAGGTCTTAGGTTGCAGACATGCACTATCAAATAAAGCAGTCACTAGCCCCATGTGGCTATTTAAATTATTTAAAATTAAATGTAATTTAAAACTCAGTTCTTCAGTACCACTGACCACATCTCAAGTGCTTAATATACAAATGTGGCTTGTGGCTACTGTTTTGGACAATACTTATATAGAACATTTTCCATCATCACAGAACGTTCTGTTGGATAAAACATTATTCCCTAGAATAATATTCCCTAGATGGTATTACTCTAGACAATAGTCTCCCTTGAAAACCTATATCTGCATTGTTAAAAGTAACAGGAAGTGTTCACACACCTCAAAGAGCCAAAAAAATTTTTTTAAGTTTGGCTCAGTACAAATGGTTAATCCTTTTTCTGGTGTATGCATGTACACACTGGAAATAGTTCCCAACTTCTTACAAAGCAATCAAACGTCACTAATGAAACTTCAATCTTTACTATGCAATACAGCAATTAAATTTTTTTAAAGGCAGATTTATTGGCCTGATCTCCCAAGATTCCAATTCTCTAGTTTTTTTGGTTTGGGGGTTTTTTTGAGTCAGGATCTCACTCTGTCACCAAGGCTAGCATCACTAAAAAATTCTTACATCTATAAAAGTTCTATAATAATAAGCACTACTGCACTAGAGAAAGAAATCCTTAGCTTTTCCACTTCATCATCAACTCAGTTGACTTGAACACAGTATAGTTAAAAGAGATCAGGCTCCAGCATCAGACAAGCCTGGGTCTGTCCAAACCTTTTCTGCCTTTTTAGCTCAGTAACCTCTGTTGTTTAATCTCTGAGATTCCATTTGTTCATCTTTAAAATTTAGGTAATTCTGTCTATCTCACAGGATTTCTATAGATTAAAGTTTGATGATCCTCTTTAAAAGAGCTTATGTCAGAGACTACCACATCATAAATAATATTAGCTATTATTATAGCTCCAATAAAGCCATGGTCTAGGTTTCATGTAAAAATATACCAACTATTTTACTATAAAAGTTATTTTCACCAGCTCAAACTATTCACTAAATCTTTAAAATTATCTATTGGTGTGGGAGTAAAAAAAGTCCTACTACTTCCATTAAGAAAGAACCGAGAAACAGAATATTATCAATTTGCTGAATTGAGTCAATATGTAAAACAGCACAAGTTGAAAGATTTTGAAAACTAACAGCTTACAAAAAGAAATCTAGTATTTGCCAGACGTGGTGATTCACGCCCGTAATCCAGCACTCTGGGAGGCAGAGGTAAGAGGACTGCCTGAGTCCAGGGGTTCGAGACCAGCTTTGGCAACTTGGTGAGACCTCATCTCTACAATAAATCAAAAAATTAGCTGTGTGTCATGGCACATGCCTGTAGTTCCTGCTACTTGGAAGGCTGAGGTGGAAGGATCACCTGAGCCCAGCGGGCCAAGGCTGCAGTGGCCATGAGCATGCCACTGCACTCCAACCTGAGCAACAGAGTGAGACTCCTATGGAAGGAAGGAAGGAAAGAAGGAAGGAAAGAGGGAGGGAGGGAAAGGAAGAAAGAAAAATTAATATTTAAACAAGTTGAAAGCTTAAAAATATTAGGGCCAACACTAGTACCCGGTTCAGTGCTTTCCAGTACAAGCTCCTTATAGAAAACAGATACATATGAAGAAAAAAATAAAGATTATTGTAATTCCATAACCCTCCCTGACCACAGATGACCAAGATTAGCATTTAGGTAAATACTCCTATGCAATCCTAACAAATCTAGATAAGTCCTAAAAGCAAAATTAACATACCCCATTCAGTTTGCTTCTCCTCAAAAAAATGCTCTGAAAAGTCTTCAGTGGCTGAATTATTCCTTCAGGATTTTGACATGAAACAAGCATGACAAGAATATTTAAAATAAATACATCTACTACTTCCCACTCACCAAGAACTTCCAAATTTTGCACATAGTCTACATCCCCGATCTGTAACTGTGGCAAGAATCCTCTTTCATTCAAGCAGGTTAAGTGCTCTTGTTTCAGTTTTCATTACAAGGTCTTCATGTGCCAGGCGATGTGCCAACATTCTACACTTGATAATCCCAAATACTTTTAGAATGAACTATTATTATGCCAATTTTATAGAATGAAAAACTAATTCAAGTGAAGTTAATGTGTCCTGAAACATACTAGTAAATATTAGAGTCTAGGGTTCAAAATCAATATATTAGACTCCAAATCCCATACAAAAATATATACTTTCATACTGCCTAACAACAAACCATTTTCAATTTCATTCCTACTTTTATACCTTCACTCAGACGGTCTAATCCCTTCCTCCATGTATTCTAATCCCATTTGCTCCAGTCCCACTCCAGAGTTCCTCATCACTCTAGCCCCCACTGACGTACCTCTCCCTTGAACATGGTATTTTAAGTCTGTGTTATATAAGCTTGTTCATAATTGGACTCTTTATTCTATTCACTGTTGTTTTATATCATTCATAGTTTCACTCAGAGTAGTTACATCTCAAGACAGCAGAAATCTTTATCTTACACTTCCTTTATACTACACACAATGCCACATCAATGCTGCTAAAACCATAAGAAGTATTTACATACTTGCTGCTTGACTGATACTACTTTTCCTCCCTTCCAAATTACAGGTTGACATTACAGGGAGTTAATTCAAATCAAGTTCAAGATCCTTCTGTTCTCATCTCTAAGTCCTAGAAATTGTATCCTTTTTCAGTCACAGAGTAGCATTGTTCTCTTCCTTTCCTGAGTAAGAGATACTACTGACCAAATATTTATGCACATTCTGATAGGATATTATGAACAGCTGCAGCCAGACCCTTTAAAGGTACAGTTTCATTTTTATAAGTGTATGCAGAACTACTCCTAGGATATTACAACAGTTGTTGCTCTAATTTTCTAAAACAAAGATAAGCTTTCCAGAGAACCCACAATAATAATTAAACTATCAAATAAGAACTATAGACAAAACTGAAATGAAAATGGAGACTACATTAATCACAGTATTCTCTAGTTACTGCGTTAGCCATGGACTAGAAAGTACCAAAAAGAGTTGATATCAAACAGACCAAATTTGCAACTTGCAAACTTGAGATTTGCAATTCCTAAAATACAGCAAATTCCTCAGTCACTAAGCTGTGCACCTTAAAATAAAAGGTAGGCCGGCTTTGGTGGCTCAGCCTGTAATCCAGCACTTTGGGAGGTCAAGGCAAGTGGATTGCCTGAGCCTGCGGGTTCAAGATCCACGCAAGCAACTTGGCGAGACCTCGTCTCTACAATAAATCAAAAATTAGCTGGGCATGGTATTGCGCGCCTGGAGTTCCGGCTACTTGGAAGGCTGAGGCGGAAGGATTGCTGGAGCCCAGCAGGTCAAGGCTGCAGTGGCTGGGAGCGTGCCACTGCACTCCAGTCTGGGAGACAGAGTGAGACTCCAACTCAAAAAAAATAAAAAATAAAAATAAAAGGTAAACAGTTTTAAAACCCAAAAGGTAAACTTCCATAGATTATCTCACTGTCCTAATATATAATCCAAAAATAAAGAGTATCAATAAAAATCACAAAAAGTAATAGCAGTATCAGCAAATACTATGGAGGTATTTACTATATGCCAGGCATCATTCTAAGCACTAAGTCAAGAAAAAGGTACAACCCACAGTTTTAACTCATTATACTCCTCATAACCTCCAATGAGGTAGAAAAATCACTTATGTTCCTGCTGTCAGTTAATCCCTTAAATTTTTGGAAAGAATTCTGGCAATACTACTGAAACTTTGAGTAAAGTATCTCCTTTGCCCTAGAAATTTCACTCTGGAAATCTATCCAACAACAAAAAAAAAAAGAATTAACATGTTAATATAAATATATAAGACTACTTTTTGAAGTACTGTTTGCAATAGCAAAAAATTAGAAATATCCTTTTTTGAAGAAAATGTACAAGAGCCCCAATATAGAATATTACATATTTAAGGAGGCAAATTTATATTCACTGACTTTGAAAAATGTCTAAAATATAAGTGAAAGAAAACAGTTACAAAATATAGTTTGTTGCTTTTAAGCACAGAATCTTGCTCTGTCACCCATGCTGTAGTGCAGTGGCATTGTGATCATAGCTTACTGCAGCCTTGAACACCTGGGCTCAAGCAATCCTCACACCTCAGCATCCTGAGTAGCTACAACAGGTGCATGCCACCATATTCAGTTAGTTTTTTCTTTTTTTTTTTTTTAAATAGAGACAGAGTCTCACTATATTGCCTAGGCTGGTCTCAAACTCCTGGCCTCAAGCGAACCTCCTGTCTAAGCCTCCCAAAGTGCTGGAATTACAAGCATGAGAGTATGATTTTATTTATTTAAACACACATAAACACACAACCTATATGTATATTTACAGAGGTCAACAAAAAGATATGGAAGAAGACATAGCAAACAGCAAGTAATCAGAAAAGGAAACTTAAATTTACCTTAGCACTTTAACGTTTTCATTGTTACAACAAACAAGTAATTCTGGTGAGCCATAAATTTTCTTTTTTAATTTAGTAAAACCAATTTGGAAGCTAATGACAAAGTTCCTGCAGATTACTTCTACCAATTTCCTATTCTTTAGCATTCTTAGACGATTCTATTAAACTACTTTCATAACCTCTGTAATTAGACAAATGAGAAGTGGTAAAAGTGATATGAAGCTTTAGTTAACAAATCAAATTTTCTTTCAATTCAAAAAAACCCAAGTCATCCTGCTGATTTACTGTGTTAAAGACATTCACTTCAAGGAATATCTTTCTTGCCCAAATAAGGGACCAGATGTTAATCTGCCAGTTAACCACAAACTATACATACTTTTCAGCTTTTATTCTCTCAAGAGCAGCTATTAACAGACAATTTCACCCTTCAAATTCCTTTATATTATTTCATGTCAATGAAGATGATAATATAAACAGTTCATCCACAGAATAATCTTCCTAAGTAACTCATTTCTGACCTATAAATTGTTCATTTTGGAAAGTATGGCCCAATTAGCTGCTATAATGTTTGGCAGTCCAATAACATTTTCATTCCAATGAAGCAACTTTAAAGTTGTGACCCTTTCTACTGTAATAATTCAACCAAATATGTTTTCAATCTCTTTTTTTGGAGTTGAAGGAGTCTCACCTTTGTCACCTAGGCTGGAGTGCAATGGCACACACACAGCTACTGCAGCCTCAACCTGCTGGGCTTAGGTGATCCTTTCATCTCAGCCTTCCAAGTAGCTGGAACTACAGACACATGCCACCACACCTGGCTAGTTTTTGTGATTTACTGTAGAGACGAGGTCTCACCAAGTTGCCCAGGCTGGTCTTGAACCCCCGGGGGGCTCAGGCAATCCTCTCGCCTTGGCCTCCCAAAGTGCTGGGATTACAGGCTGAGCCACTGCACCCCGCCTATGTTTCCCATCTTATTTCAAAACCTATGACCAAAAAAAGTCAGTACAAATGCTCATAATCTCAAAATTCATCTCAAAGTCACGCATTTCTCTCACATGCTACCAAACTAGTGGAAACCAACAGCTCCCACATGGAACATAGCAATAATCTCCTAAGTATCATCCTACTTCCCTCTTACCCTTTGCAAATAAACCCATCATCCACACAAAAGCCAATGACATTTTAAAAATATAAACTGGAGCACATCCCACTGTACCTAGATAAAAATCCTTAACATGATTTACCAAAGCCTCGCCATAATCTAGTGTGCCCTGCCTAGTTCCTAAAATTTATCTTACAGCATACCATTCTCAAGTGGCTAAAGAGTAGCCATGATTCTTTAAATTTGTCAGGTGTGCCAAGCTCTAGCTTCAAGTCTTCTCACTGCCTGTCCCACTTCTATCTGCCTGTCCCACTATGACCTCCATGTTATAAACTATTCATCCTCTGGGTCTCAAATAGCACTTCTTTCAGAACATCTTCTATCCATTTTAAATTATGCTTTCATTGTATTCTGTATTTCTCTACTTTGTCTTATCAGTTAGTACTTACTCTATACTTTTGTTTAGCATCTGGCTTTTTCCACAAGACATGTCCATGATGGCATGACCTGGTTTATATTTTCACCACAGTACCTGCAGTGCTTAGCACCATGGCTGCCACATTGGAGGCACTCAACAGCTGATAAAATGAAGGAAGCCTAATTTGGTGGAAAGCCAAGGGTCTCCTCCGAATGAGACTCCCTTGGCTCTTCAAAAACTGGATTCTGACTATTATACCCACAATCTGAGATGAGGTACTTTCACCACAGCCAACCCTCTAGGACCTACATGTCATTGCCATTCTCACATTAAAACAAACCTACATCATACAGTCTCTGTATACCTTAGATCTAAATCCATTCTTCCATACCCGCTATAAAAATCAACCTTTCTGCTCCCATTCTCTACTGAGCCCAAGACTCCAAAACAGAAATCAAAGTTCATCAAAATCATAGTTCAGAAATTACTTGAATGTATGACAATCCTATACATTAATGAGGGATGTGAAGGAAAATTATTTAAAGCACTTAAATGGCACCTTCTTATCACAATTACATGGTTTATCTAGTCACCTATGACTTAGTCTTTGAGGTAAATGTAATTGCCATCCGGAAAGATTAATTATTTATCTGAAACAATTCTTTCAGTTTCAAATAATGGCAAAACTACTGCTGTATAAAAGAAAATTAGGAGCATGGCAGCAACACCATTCTTTCAAATACTTGGGATTCCCTTCCTGTGTCCCCTTTGGAGCGAAAATATACTCAATTCCAGTCTGAGCAATACAGCAAGACACTGGCTGTGGGGAGCCGTGATTGTGCCACTGCACTTCAGCCTGGGTGAAAGAGTGAGACCCTGACTGGAAATAAATAAGTAAATAAAGTTATGTTCAATTCTAGACAGGAAAGAACCAGGGCGCTACACACGTAACTCAATGCCACAGCCTTTTAATTCCTTGGGGAGACTACCTTTACAGATGAAGGAAACTAGGATCCTTTATAATATAATACAAAATAGGAAATTAATGTTAATATGCTTAAAACAAACTTTAATATTTAAAAAAATTCAGTGCACAAATCTCTACCCTGGAAATGCAAATTAGAATACAATACCCATTGTTGTAAAACTACAAACAATAGGGAAAAGGGGGTTTGACTGCTAATGGATACAAGGTTTTTTGGGGAGTGATGAAAATGTTCTAAACTTGACTGTAGTGATGGCTACACTTTTGTGACTACAATAAAGACCATTACTTCAAATGGGAGAAATGTACAGCGTGCAAATTATACCTCAATAAATCTGTTAAACTACAAAAAGGCCAGGTGTGGTGGTTCACATCTGTAATCCCAGCACTTCCGGACCCAAGGTGAAGACCAGCTTGGACAACATAGTGAGACCTCATCTCTATCCAAAAAAAAGAAAAAGGGGGAAAAAATTAGCTGTGCATGGTGGCATATGCCTGTAGTCCCAACTACTCAGGAGGATGAGATGGGAGGATTGCCTGATCCCAGAGGGTTGAGGCTACAGTAAGCCATTATCATGCCACTGCACTCTAGCCTGAGATCCACAGCAAGATGCTGACTCGAGAAAAAAAGCCAGGCTCAGTGACTCACACCTGTAATCCCAGCACTTTGAGAGGTAGAGGCAAGAGGACTGCCTGAGCCCAGGGGATCGAGACCAGCTTGAGTAACTTGGTGAGACCTCTACAATAAAATTAGCCGGGAGTGGTGGTGCACGCCTGTGGTTCTAGCTACTTGGAAAGCTGGAGTGGAAGGATCACCTGAGCCCAGCAGGTCGAGACCTGGTGGCCGTGAGCGTGCCACTGTCCTCCAGCCTGGGCATCAGAGTAAGACTCAGACTCAAAAAAAGACTAAAATCAAATAAAGGAAAGGGCCTTCCAACTAAGGCGTTGGGTTCTAGGATGAACTTTGGGGGCAAACACCTGGGTTGGGTCGATGGTAGGGCACAGAAATTTGACAAGTGGAAGGAAAATAGCCTTCTGAGTAGTAAAGATGAGAATAGCATACAGAGTAATCTAATTTGGCTAGAAACCTGCTGAAAAAGTGAGACAAAAATTCAGGGTGAAAACGACGGGCCTTAAATTGAGAGTACTGAATGGCAACACTGAGAACCTGAAAATTAATACGGAGCTTCTTAGAAGATTTTTGTCCAAGAACATGACAACAGATTAAATGATATCTATATGTACTCAAAGGGTAGACTCTTACTCTAACCAAGGAATGACCTGTGTGAGTTACAATTTTTTGCTATCTATATTAGTTCCATAACTTACTATAGGTTCTAAAGTCAAATAGAGCCCCTGAGCCATGAACAGTTGCAACCAACACCCTCGTTGGAAAGTATTATCGTGAAAGTGCAACGCCATTAAGAGGTAATTGCGCACAAAACGATAGCAGAGAATGAACTATAGTTCAATATCCTAATACGATATAGAACACAAAAGTGAATGCAGGCCGGGCTCGGTGGCTCAGCCTGTAATCCCAGCACTTTGGGAGGCGGAGGTGAGTGGATTGCCTGAGCCCATGGGTTCGAGATCAGCCCGGGAAACTTGACAAGACCTCATCTCTACAATAAATCAAAAAATTAGCCGGGCATGATAGCACGCGCCTGTAGTTCCAACTACTTGGAAGGCTGAGGCAGAAGGATCGCCGGAGCCCAGCAGGTCGAGGCTGTGGTGGCCGGGAACGTGCCACTGCACTCCCGTCTGGGCGACAGAGTGAGACTCCACTCAAAAAAAAAAAAAAAAGTGAATGTAAAGATATAACTAGAGCATCGATTTTATTAAATTCTTTTCTTGGTGACTCAAGCCTGTAATCCAGTGCTTTGAGAGGATGAGACGGGAGGACTGCTTGGGGGCAGGAGCTGGAGACTAGTCTGGGCAATATAAGACGACCCCGTCTCTACAAAAAAAAATTCTGAAAAATAGCCTCCTGAGCCCAGGAATTCGAAGCTTCAGGGAGCCATGATCCTGCCACTGCACTCCAGCCCTGGCGACAGAACGAGATTTTGTCTCTTAAAAAAAAAAAAAAAGTAATCCCTCTCTGACATTTACCCGGCCCCGAATCTGGAGATCCTGGGTCCCTGCGGAACCAAGGCGAGCCTCCGCCGCTCCGGCTCGCTCTTCCGGGAGCTGCCCCGCCCCCACTCACGTGGGTCTGACCGCTCTATGGTCTCGCGGCCGGCAATCGCCAGGACCCGTTCAATTCAACTAACTTGTATTGACCGCCTGCTGTATGCAAAGCTGAACTCCGTGTTGGACGCAAAAATGCCCGTGCACCCAGCCCGGCCTCTGCCCCGTGGAACGAGGTTCTCGGCCCATACCCCGTCCCAGGCCGCCTTCTCTCGGGTCCTCCCGTGCCCTCCGCGTCTGAACACCGGCCCACAGCCTCGCGCCCGCGCAGACCTAGCTCCCGGAGGGTCCTGGCTACTCGTGACCCGGCACCCAGTGGAGTCCCCCACCCACCGGGACCTGGGCTCGGAACGGCGGCGACTCGGCCCGTAGTCCCCGAGTAGCAAGGCTCGAAGCCAGAGCCATCCCCCCACGGCCCCGCACGCGCCGGCCCGGCACCACTTACGGGGTGCAGCGGTCGCTATACTCGTTGGCGATGGTCTCGATGCCGCCGGCGCGGGCCACCGCGACGTAGCAGCTCTGGAAGCCCAGGTCTATGCCCACGACCGACATGGCGCCGGCTACGGCTCGGCCCGGGTCCGGCCGCCGGGACAGGACGCGGACCCCGGCGGGGCTAGCGCGTGGAGAGTGGGCCGCGTGGGCCGGGGGGCCGGGCTGCTGGGGGCGTGCAGGTGTCCACTCGAGAGCCTGGTCCTCGTAGGGGGGACAGCAACCGAGGACGCTACCCAGGCCGGCTCAGGTTCAGCGGCAGCAGAAGACGCGCCGGTAACGGGGGCGGAGAAGATCTCGAAGGATCTCGTTGCGACGGGAGCAGAGCTGCAGCGCGAGAACTGCAAAAGAACGGAATGTTCTCGCGAGATCCCGGCTCAGACGCCTTTCCTCTTGAGGTCCCGCCCCCAGTACGTTACATCCTGTCTAGACAACCTGAAAAGGGACTGGGTGGCTAAAAGATGGCCGGCATGTAGAGCTGGGCCTGCGCACAGGTCCCGCCGCAGCGGCGCTCTGCAGCAGCAAAGAGCTGTGGGTCCCTCCCCTTCCGAAAGAAAGTGGGAAAGCCTTCTTGAGGCAACATGCTGAGGAGGCGCTGCGGCCTACTTCAGTCGTTTTTGCCGCAAAGGAGCTTCCGGTGGTAGTGTCTCTGGCGCTCCACGTTCTGTTCTTGCCCCCAAATGAGAACGCGAGCTAATCTTCAGATTCCACAGGGCTCTCGCTACTCTCCTAGGGGTAGGTTGACTGGTAAGGTAGAAGGCAGCTGTTGGAACTCGGCCCTGAACAGGTGGCGCCCTCGCCAGCGGAGGGAAGAAGCCCACTCCCATTCATGCTGTCTTGTTTTCTTTCCTGTCGTACCGTTCCCTAAACCACTCGTGTCATTAGATCTGAATGAGGGGCCTGCAGGGTTTAAACCTTTCAGTTCCCAAGCCCTGAGCTGGGTACTAGGGACACACAGTCAGTTAACGTGCTACCTAGCCTGGAATGTCTTCAGTCCTTTACACGAAGTGAGTGGGTTGTAAGTTTCAGGGCCCATTGCTCTCACGGGCTCCTGGGAAAGTAGAGAGTTGCTGAGAGTTAAGGAGTGTTCCAGGTGTAGAGCAGAAGGCAGCTTGAGATCAGGAAGCAATTCTGTGTAAGCATTTCTAAGAAATTGCCTTAAAAAAAAATCTCAGAAGAAGAGTCTTCAGTAATGTGTTGTGATTTCTCGTTTTAAATATTCATTTTGTTTTGAGTCAGAGTCTCACTCTGCTTCCCCGGCTAAATGCAGTGGCATCATGGCTCACCGTAGCCTCGACCTCTTGGGCTCAGGTGATCCTTCCACCTCAGCCCCTAAGGTAGGACTACAGGTGCCCCACACCAGGCTTTTTGTTTGTATGTTTGTTTGTTTTTAGAGGGAGGAGGCCTCACCACCCACCTCTGCCTCCCAAAAAGAGCCACCCCCTCCTCCTCCCCGCCCCACTCCACCCCATCCCCTGCCACCAAAAGTATATAAGCTTCAGCAAAAAATAAAAAAAAAAACATGGATCATCCCCATCAGGAGAGTAGCTAAACAAGTAAAAGGGGTTCCAGTACAGGTGACAAGTGCT
>CAUYQG010133646.1:0-33725 GCA_963574415.1 Tarsius wallacei | reverse complement strand
ACGTCCCTTATAGTGAGATGAGTCTCCTGGATGCAACAAGTAATTGGGTCATGGTTTCTTATCCAGTTTGCCATTCTGTGTCTTTTCAGTGGTGCATTTAGTCCATTCACATTCAGGCTGATTATTGAAATGTGATTGTTTATCGCTGTCATGAGGTTCTTCTAAAAATTTTTCTTTGTTTTCTTTGGCTTTGGGGGTTGAAGTATCGTGTTGTTTTCAGGTTTCTTGTTGCGCTGTATTCTCTGTTGATTCTGTGCTCTGCTTTTCTCTTGGGAAGTGTGTAGTCATTCTTTTTTTCCTTTCTTCTGTGCTTAATACCTTTCAAGTGTCTCCTGTAGAGCTGGTCTGGAAGCTGCATAATCTCTTAGGGATTGGATGTCTGGGAAGGATTTTAATTCTCCATCACTGCTGAAGCTGAGCTTGGCAGGATAGGAAATTCTTGGTTGAAATTGTTTTTCTTTGAGGACTTTGAATATAGGGCTCCAGTCCCTTCTTGCTTGTAGTGTTTCTTTTTTGCAGAAAAACTTTTGACCGTTTAAAAAAAAATAATGGCTCTGGGCTTCTGCGACCTGGGAAGAGCCAGGGACGAAGCTGAGAAGCTGCAGCACCAGCTGTTGCACCAGGGGCATGGCCACTTGCTCACGAGCCCCCACTTAGACAGTCTCTCCCACTATTTGCTTCCCAGGGAAGGTTTGTTGATTTAAAAAAATAAAAGAAAGAAAGAAAAAGAAAATGGCACTTGGCTTCTGTGTCCTGGGAGTCTCTAGGTTCAAAGCCCAGCAGCTGTGGCACCAGCCACTGCACTAGGAGAGCCCTGGCTGGTAGCTCTGTAGCCCTTACTCAGTCAGCCACTCACATGCTCACTTGCTCACCAGCACGCACACAAAATTTTCCATACACTCACTCACTCACACAGGGACTTGCATAGTCCGACTGGCTCGGCTGCCATCTTGCTGACCCTCGAGAGTTCTTTATATTTTGCTGCAGGCTCTTTGTCAGGTAGGTATTATGGATTTTTTTTTCCAGCCCAGGACTTTTCTTTTTACTTTTTACATCGTGTCTTTTAAAGAGTCTTTAAATTTTGACTAAGTGTGATTTATCAGTCTTTTGTTATGGTTCATACTTTTTGCACTTTATCTAAGAAATTGTTATATACATTATGAAGATCTTTTTCCAATTTTGTTTAGTAGGTATTGTGGGCTGAATTGTGTCATCCCACCCCATACCCCAAATCTGTAAGTTGAACCTCCAGTGCCTCAGATGTAATTAGTTAAGATGAGGTCATACTCTAGTAGACTGGGTTCTACTCCAGTATGACTGGCATCTTTGTAAGATGTCCATGTGAAGACAACATGCAGGGAGAAGCCCTGTGATGAAGGTGGAGATTTGGAGTGATGCAGCTGCAAGCCAAGGAATGCCAAAGATGGCCAATAATCCCCCAGATGCTAGGAAAGGCAAAGAAGAATTTTCCTACGGTTTTTGGAGGGAGTGCTAGCCTGCTGACTCTTTGATTTTTCACTTCTAAGATCCCTGAATTGTAAGGCAATATATGTTTGTTGTTTGTCCTTCTTTGTTATGGCAACCCTGGGAAACTAACTATTAGAAGGCTAATAGTTTTAACTTTTACATTTAGGTCTATGATTCATTTTGAGTTAATTTTTATGGGTGGCAAGAGGTAAAGGTCAAAGTTTATTTTTTTCCCTGCAGCTATTGTTACATCTGTATATATTGGAAGGACTCTCTTTTTTTCTATTGAATTACCTTTATCAAGAATCACATTTGACCACATGTGGGTGCTTTATTTCTGGATCCTCTTCTATGTTATATATTTATCCTTATGCCAACACACTGTTGTGATTATTGTCACTTTACAGTTAAGTCCTGAAATCAGGGTAAGTCTTCCAACTTTTTTTTTTTTCCTTCACCATTATCTTGACGCTTCTATTTCTTTGCCTTTTCATATAAAATTTAGAATCAGCTTTTTAATTTTCACAGAAAGTCTGCTGGCATTTTGATTGGGATTGTGCTAAATGTATAGATGAATTTGGGGTGAATTATCCTAACGGTGAATCCTCTGTCCTGTGTGCAAAGCTATGTCTGTTAATTTAGGTCTTTAATTTATCTCAGCAATGTTTGTAGTTTCACTGTACCAGTATTTCATTAGATTCTCCCTAAGTGTTTCATTTTTTAAAATATAACTATAAATGTTATTTTTTAAAAAAATTAATTTCCAGTTGTTTGTTTCTACTACATAGAAATACAACTGATATGTATGTATTTTCTGTAACTTTGCCAAAATTACTTATTGGTTCTTAGAGCTTTTTTGTAGGTTCTTTAGGATTTTCTACATATATGGTTGTATCTTCTATAAATTAAGACATCTTTACTCTCATCTTTCCAGTCTCTGTGCCTTTTTCTTTTCTTGCCTTAATTCACTGGCAATGACCTCTAGGGTAGTGTTGAGTAGAAGAGGTTTTTGTGAACTTCCTTATCCTTTTCCTGACCTTAAAAGGAAGGCATTTCATTTTTCACCATTAAGGGGGTTACTAGCTGTAGGGTTTTCGTACATGTTCTTTATACAGTTGGGGAAGTTCTCTATTCCTATTTTGTTGAGTGTTTTTGTCATGAGGGGATGTTGGATTTTGTCAGATGCTTCTTCTGCATCAATTGATATGATTATGTGATTTTTCTTCCTTCTATAGCCTGTTGATTTGGTAGACTACATTGATTGATTTTCAAATATTGAATTAGCCTTTCATTCTACAACAAACCCTACTGGTTGTAGTCTGTTATCTTTTGTACCTATTGCTTGATTGAATTTGGTAATTTTTTAAAGGATTTTTGCATCAGTGTTTATGAGAGTTAGTTTTCTATAGTTTTCGTTTCTTTTTTTTTATTGAGTTGGAGTCTCACTCTGTCACCCAGACTGGAGTGCAGTGGCCGCTCCCGGCCACCGCAGCCTCAACCTGCTGGGCTCCGGCGATCCTTCCGCCTCAACCTTCCAAGTAGCTGGAACTACAGGTGCGCGCTATCACACCCGGCTAATTTTTGATTTATTGTAGAGATGAGGTCTCACCAAGTTGCCCAGGTGGGTCTCGAACCCGCGGGCTCAAGCAATCCACTCACCTTGGCCTCCCAAAGTGCTGGGATTACAGGCTGAGCCACCGAGCCCGGCTAGTTTTCTTTTCTAGTAATATCTTTGATTTTGGTATCAGGGTAATGTTGGTCTCAAAAAATGGGAAGTGTTCTCCCCTTTTTTATTTCTGAAAGAGTTTGTGTGGTATTAATGTTATTTCCTCCTTAAATATTTGGTAGAATTCACCAATGAAGCCATGTGGGTCTAGAATTTTCTTTGTGGGAGAGTTTTAATTACAGATTTATTATTTTCAATTATAAAATTTTAAACATTTCATTTCTAAAAAGGCTAAGAGATTCTTTCAAAATTTAGATAATTGTCTTTAAGGGACAATTGCTCATTTTTGTGACTCCAGCTTTTATAGTTTTAAACATATACACAGATATTTTATATTCTATATCTGAGAACTTAATGTCTGCTGTTCCTGTGGGTCTAAATCTGTTGTTTGATTTTTTTCTGCAGACTCTTATTTATGGTAGCTTGCTTCTTTCTCTATTTGGTCGGAAGAGAGCATATTTGGTTGATCCTAATCTTTGGGAAACCTCAGGCCTATACATAGGATACTTTGCTTCTAAGAGGATTGCTTTTGCCAGGACCTAAGTGCTACTACTGAGTTAGGGTCACATTATTCCCTTCAAGGGTCCCTTACCTATGCTAAAATCTCAGGACAGTTCTCCTTAGGACAACTCACCCTCGCAGTTCTGGCTTCAGCTTGAGTATGTTATTCTCACCTTTGGCAGTCTCTCCCACTTTCAGGAGTTTCAGAGATACTACAGAAGCAGTATTCTTGGTGGGATCTTGCTGTTCTAGGGTGCAGAGGGCACTCAGAGTTGCACAGTTCACATATTCCCAGGCCTAGTTTTTTCTAGATTTTGATCTTTTCTTAACTTCATCAGGAGCTAATTTTTGTACATGTTAAATTAAATATAGGGGTGCAATTTTATCCAGAACTGTTTTAGTGTTTAATCTAGCTCCATTTAAAATTAGTAGATTGTAATTACCAAGCATTTGCAGTGTGCCAGCTATGACATAGCTTTGAATCCTCATGAGAGGACTCTGAGGTATGGATTGTTGTCATTAACATTTTACTTATGAGGACACTGGCATGTGAAAGCCATGTCTGTTCAGGGTTACACTGTGCTGGTGAGTATCTGTTGGTTCCTCACTAATCGGAAATGGGCTTTTCATTGTGTGCCAGGCTCCTATATAGGTTGGTCTGTTTCTGCAGTTGGTTGTTTTCTTGTGTATTTTTCTTCCTCTCTTTGTTCCAGCCTCTATTTATTTATGTAGCTTTATGGCATGTCTTGATGTCGGTATCCCCCACAGGTCTTGGTGAGACCCTCAGTTTTCCATCTGTACAAAGGCTTCCTGTGAGGGGTGGGGGCATGAGTGCAATAGAGACCTCCATACCAGATACCAACGTGTGAAAAGTATAATAAATCAGGCTCACAAACTGTTAATTATAATAGGCATTCCCCTCCTATTTTGATAAACAAATATTTATCAAGACCTTGAAGGTGAAGGTAGACTTGGAGAGTTGGAACTCCTTGGAGTTCTGTACTGGCATATGGTGGTGTTGGAAGGCCCTGCTCCCCTTTCCTTTCCACCCAGGTTTACCCATCCTGCCTGCTTGTCCACACTTGATTTTCCTTGCTGAGGCCTCTCCTTAGCCAATTCTTGAGTCTGGGTATGCTGGCATGGGAGGGTCCATGTGGGAAGAGGCCTATAGGGTCTTAGAAGTGGGCACTAGGCCCTTTGGCCAGGAACTCTAGAGTTCTGGATACCCAGAACGTGGTGATCTAGAAGAGGATATATGGGCTTTGGGTGGAGTTGTCTTGGTCCTGGGTCTCCTCACTTGGCGAAGGGAACTCCAGGTAGTGGTTCTGGTATTCGCTACAGCATCCTCTTGTGTATCTAAAGCCTAGATGATTGGCTGGGGCCTTGCTATCTTCTAGTAGAGGAAGTTTTCTCTCCTAGTGGCTGTTTTTGTTGAGTTTGGCCATGAGGACAGGGTATTAGTAAATGTGTACTTTTGTTTCAAGTACTTGCCAGTATGAGGGATGGAACTGTTCAGTATCTTCACTGCTGAGTGGTCACATGAATGTATACATGTGACATGTCTGCTTGGAACACACACACACACACACACACACACACACACACACATGAGTACAGGTAAATGCCCTGAAATCTGAATGAACTGATGGACGACATCAAGTCAGTTTCCTGACTGTGACACTATCCTGTAGTTATGCAAGATGTTACCATTGGAGGGAGCTCAATGAAGAGTATGTGAGATTTTTCTGTATTTTTTCCTTATATCTGCATTTGACTCATGTATGAAAGTTAAAAACACAAACTTCCAGTGCCAGGCCTGTCTCCAGGTGACATTAACTCTGAGCCATGGCTACCTGTAGCTTTGCTTTTTTGGAAGTTCCTGGGTGATTCTGTGTGCAGCTGGTTGGACTCACCATTTAGGGGGAAGTTGGGACCAAGGAAGCTATACAGGCCCTTGCATGCTGGAGGGTTCTTGTGTCATCTGTAACAATCTTCTTGACCTGGGAGCATTTTCAGTGTGTGTGTACCTGTGGTCCCTGCCGTCCCTCATGGCCACTTCATACTCCATTCTTTGTTTTTCCATCTCTCCTTCTCTCTTTCCCAAACTTTCCTATGTATTTCTCTGATTCAAGTTTCTTTTAGCACAGCTTTGGACTGACTATATTCATGTTGCAGATTCTGACTGGAGATGGCAGTTGGGTATGTGTGTCTTTTGGGGCTGAGAACTAAGCATTAGGAAGAATTAGTTGGTTAAACTGACTTTATGTTCTTGTATTGCAGGTGTTAATCAAGTTTACGTTATTTTCTAGTTGACTGTTGTCAGCGGTGGAAGCTTGGCAACTGGCCCATCCTCTTCCCATGGAGGACAGAGGCTTAACTGCCTTTGAAGAGGACCGGAGGTGCCTGTCCTGGAGCCTCCCCTTGCCAGCGCCAGCAGAAAACTCAGCTACGCAGACCGCCGCTGAGCCCAGCAAGTCGTTTTCCTCAGCCCATAGACACCTGAGCAGGAGGAATGGACTTTCCAAACTCTGCCAGAGCCGGATGGCGCTCTCTGGTAACAACCTGTGATTATTGTGATTTACTGTGATCAGCGCTACACTTAAAATGTGGCTGAAGCCGGGCTCGGTGGCTCAGCCTGTAATCCCATGCCTTGGGAGGCTGAGGTGAGTGGATTGCCTGAGCCCGTGGGTTCGAGACCCACCTGGGCAACTTGGCGAGACCTTATCTCTACAATAAATCAAAAAATCAGCCGGGCGTGGTAGCTCATGCCTGTAATTCCGGCTAATCGGAAGGCTGAGGCAGAAGGATCTCCGGAGCTCAGTAGGTCAAGGCTGCGGTGGCTGGGAGCGGCCACTGCACTCCAGTCTGGGCGACAGAGTGAGACTCCATCTCAAAAAAAAAAAATGTGGCTTCACTCTGTTTTCTTATGAACACCCTCTCATCATTGATTCAAGTCAGTTACTCTGTTCTTGCAGAGAAAAGTTATTTGTATAGGTGCTCAGCTCATGCTAGAGGATGACACCACAGGTCTTTCCTGCAGCTTTTGATCTGCTGTGATTTTCAGACATACCCCCTGCCCTTTTCAGGCTGTCCTGAGCAAAATGTTATTTCTTCCTTCAGAGTGTGTGAGAGCTCTATTCTAGGCTAGGCTGTATTACAAGTGAAATACAGGTTTGCTACTTTAGCTCAGTCAATATTTAATGACTATATGGCAGGTACAGGCTTTTTACCTGGACACATAGACTAATAGGCAGGGTTCCTCTCCTCAGGGAGGTTTTCACCACTACAAGACAGGCATGTGGGCAGCCAACTTCACATTGCAGGTTGGGGATGTTCCTGGGGCTGGGCTGAGGACTGTGGGGCAGTGATTTCTCCAAGAGTCAGTTGGTGCTTCCCTGAACCCAGACACCATGACCCTGGGTCACAGTGAGGAAGAGAGTGTCGCGTGCCTTTGAAGGGCCCACTGTCTGATGGGGGAGACTTGTGAAGAAAGCGGTGTGCTTGAAGGTGGGGTCTGGAAAATAAGGAAGTCCTTTAGAATGACAAAGGTGACTGAAGCCATACCAAAGAGCTGTAGGGAAGGGAGGTGGGATCTGGTCTTGAGGCCAAGGAGTAGTTTGACACAGGAGAAGGAGGGCACTGGAGCTGAGGTCATGCACTGCTGTGTCTGAGGGCAGTAAGACTCCAGCAGCTAGAGTGGCGGGTCCTGTGGAGAGTGCCAGAGATGCTGCAGCGAGAGTGGACTGTGAAGCATGCAGACCTTTCAGGAGTGGGCTCCACCTGGGCGTTGGCCAGGGACATTCTCAGCAGAGCATTGACAGGATATATTCAGTTTGGGAAGATCATTCTAGTGGCTACGTGGGGAACAGGGGCAGGAGCCAGAGGTGTGGCATCCTGAAGTATGAGGAGGAGCCTAAGCCACTCTTGGTGACTGCTGCCCAGAAACAGGAGGGGTGACTTAGCAGCCAGATGGCCGTGTGGGTTTCAGGTTCAGAGAATGGTTGGGGTGAGACCACTGACTAAGAAAGTCAGGGGGTCTTAGATGAAGGACGCAGAGGAGACGAAGGGTGGGAAATGGAAGGGTCAGATCTTGTGCGCTTGGTTTAGAGGTACTAGAAGTATGCAGTTGTTATTTACTGAGATGGAGAGAGGGCGAGTGGGCCATTGGGGTCCAGGGGAGAGGTCCAGGCTGGAGATGTGAGTGTGGGGGTTGTCAGCACAGCACATTTATATATTAGGTATATTTAAAGCTACTAAGGAATGGGCAAATGGAGCCAGGGTGAGAGAGTGGGAGGTAGGAGGCCCAGACGGATAGTGGGAGCTCTGGGCCAAGGACAGGTGGTGTGGGAGGAGAGGACCCCAGGGCTGCTGATGAGCAGAGTAGGGTAAGGACTGAGGAGGGACCATTGGTTTGATTGTCTTGGGAGCCACTGGAGTCATTGCTGAGCAGAGTTTCTGGAGCAGTGGGGAGTGACCCTGTAGGTGAATGTGAAGGCTACCGCAAGTAGTTCTTGAATTGTATAATGCTTTCCAGGAGCAAGTGACAGGGCAGAAGTTGGAGAGACTGAGGAGTCTTGGAATGATGGATGCAGGAGAGAGGGTGGGAGGGAAGGGACCTTCGAGTTAATTTAGATGCAGAAGCGTTGATCTTGTACTGTTAGTGCTTCTGAGTGTATGTTGCCCTGTGTTCCTGCTAGGCACCTGATGATTGTCTAAGTGGATTCTGGGGACTATATTCAGATGCACAAATAGAGTTGGATCTTTTTGTAGTAGTTGGGGTCAGGGGCTTTGTGCTTTGCCTGTTTCAGAAGCAAACTCCTAAGAGCTGTGTGAGGTTTAAACCTTTTTTCCTTTTTTTTCCCAGAAGACAGATGGAGCTCCTACTGTCTATCATCATTGGCTGCCCAAAATATTTGTACAAGCAAACTGCACTGCCCTGCTACACCCGAACACACGAACCCAGCTGGATCCCAGGGAAGCATGTCTTGCTGCTCCCTGCTCCGGGGCTTGTCTTCGGGGTGGTCCGCACCCCTGCTCTCAGCCCCTGTGTGCAACCCTAACAAGGCTGTGTTCACTGTGAATGCCAAGACCACAGAGGTATTTGTTGTGGTTTGAGACCCAGCTATAGTTTTGGAGTCGGGGTTTGTGCCTTAAACCTGTAACAGAGGAATTTGTGTGCTAGGTGCGGATAGAAAAACATTTGATTTTACCTATATATTAACAAAAGAGATAAGAATTTGGAGACTTAAATACAAACCAATCAAAACTAATTGAATTCTCTTATCAAGATATTCAAGGAAAGGATGACTCACATCATTTACTCATGCTCGCTAAATTGTTGGCTCAGCTAAAACAAGAATGAATATTTGATATTTGAATTAAGTGCATTTGCATAATGTACATTTATATACAAACAACTGAAATTGTTACATGGAGAGAAGCTTGATGTAAATTTCCATGTTTTCTTCATAGTTTTGGTAATATGTTCTGTGCCTCTTGATGAAGGGTTCATGGGTTCAGTTAGCCTTGACCTGGTTCTTGTTTCCATGTGGTAGAGACCCTGAGACCTCCAGGGTGTGTGCGGCATTGTGGCAGGCACTGCTGGGGAAAGAGAGGTCTCTGGCCATCCAGGCTGATCTCTGGATCATCTTTCTCCTTGGCTCTGGGCTGTATTTGGGAGTTAGATGAGCTGCTGGTGATATTGTGTCCCTGTTCCTCTTTGTGATTCCTCAGATCCTGGTTGCCAATGACAAAGCTTGCAGGCTCCTGGGGTACAGCAGCCATGATCTGATTGGCCAGAAGCTTATGCAGTTCTTTCTTAAGTCAGACTCAGATGTGGTCGAAGCCCTCAGCGAGGAGCATGTGGAGGCTGATGGCCATGCTGCTGTGGTGTTTGGCACAGTGGTGAGTGGGGCATGGGTGGTGCTTTTGGCCTGGCCTACCAGGAGCTCTGCTGGGGATCTGGTGGGTGGTGGAACCCAGCAACTTCGGCTTCTTCAACTGCAAATATCATCACAGGTACTACTTCCCTGCCTTCAGCTGCGGTGGGGACAGGGAGCCCTTTAAAAACAAAAGCATCACAGAAACAGATAATGGTGACTGTTGCTGGACTCTTTTTTTTTTTTTTTGAGTTGGAGTCTCACTCCATTGCCCAGATTGGAGTGCAGTGGCACGCTCCTGGCCACCGCAGCCTTGACCTGCTGGGCTCCGGAGATCCTTCCGCCTCAGCCTTCCAAGTAGCTGGAACTATAGGGGCGTGCTACCACGCCCAGCTAATTTTTGATTTATTGTAGAGACGAGGTCACACCAGGTTGCCCGGGTGGGTCTCGAACCTGCGGGCTCAGGCAGTCCACTTGCCTCGGCCTCCCAAAGTGCTGGCATTACAGGTTGAGCCACCGAGCCCGGCTTGTTGCTGGACTCTTAAGGGACATCTTGGGTATCCCTTGCTTTGTTTGAGGAATTTAGCTTGGCTAGCGTTTTGTAAACCGGCAGAACACCACATCAGAGTCCCAAAAGAGTAATATAATTGTATAGTCTTTACTAATTTTTATATCAAAATTTATACATTCTATCTGTCTGATGTTTGTTGGGGTGGGCAGAGGGTGTATGCCTGGAAACATTTCCTTGGAGAGTTTTGATCCTCTTGTCTAGTGCCCATGTGTCCAACCTGGACATTGATAGGTGAGCTGAGTTGGTTGTGGAGGACTGAGCCCCAGGCATGGAAGGAACTTAGATAGGATCAATTGCATCAGAAAAATCACTGTTTCAATCTATTAAGGAAAAAAATTAAGATCTATAGCATGTATTGGTACCTATTTCTTAAGAAATACTGCTTTTTCCTCCCTGCAATATTACCATGAAGCTGAGGATGGAAAAAAATCTACTCTCTTGATAAAACATTCACTCAGATTATAAGGTTCAGTATAAGAAATCTTGTTTGTACTTTAGTAAATTTCTGAAGTGTAAGGCAGGTGAAGAGAGGTTGAAGATGTCCAAGTGCTTGGATTTGAGCTGGTCTGCCCAGTCCATGGAGTGCAGCTACGAGCCTGTCTGTGTCCACAGGTGGATATCGTCAGCCGCAGTGGGGAGAAGATTCCAGTGTCCGTGTGGATGAAGAGGATGCACCAGGAGCACAGCCTGTGCTGTGTGGTAGTCCTGGAGCCTGTGGAGAGGGTCTCGGCCTCGGTCGCTTTCCGGAGCGATGTGAGTGTACGGCTTTGCTTTCTGTAACTCAGATGCTGGAGCCTGTGTCTTTGTTCAGCACTTCATACTCTCTTTCATAAGACACTGGTCCCTGTCTTATGAAAGAGAGTGTGAGGCTTCTGGAGGGCCTGGCTTGCTGTGCTCCTTACTGATGTGTGTGTGCTCAGCAAGGAACTTAATCCCCCATGCCTCAGTTTTCCTCATCTTTAAAATGGGAATATAATCATAACTCCTCATAGGATTGTTTTAACACTTAAATGAAATAATATATGTAAAACCCTCAGAATAATAGCTGGCATTAGAGACGCACTTGAATGTAAGTTGGGATGTTGTTATTAATGAAATTGCAGTGTGGGCCAGGCTTCTGAGGGACACCTCAAGAAAGCCCACAATTGAGGTACATCTGGTAGAAGGAGGAAGATGTTCCTGTGAAATTCATTTGCATGTCTCTTGGACTTCTGAGGTAGAATTCTTGCTAATGATCTTATTTTTAGCTTGCAGATACTAAAGCCTAGTGAAATTTATAACTGATGTGTAAAAAGACTTTATGATAATGCTGTGAGTACTGGGTTTTTCCTCCAGGGCATCATCATATCATGTGACAGTCTCTTTGCTCATCTCCACGGGTATGCAACCGGGGAGGACGTGATTGGGCAATGTATCACAGATCTGATCCCTTCTGTGCAGCTTCCTCCTCCTGGCCAGCATGTCCCAAAGGTAGGACTCTGACCATCTGCACCACGTGGTGGGGTTGAGTTCTTAGATCCAAATCCATAACTGGAGATGCAGGCCAAGGATTCCTGATAGCAGAAGTGTCATGGGGATGGAACTCTGCTTTGAGTTCTTGACCGAGGGCCAGAGGCTGTGTGGTCTCCTGGCTGACCATTCTTGTTCCCTCAGTCCTTTCCCTGGAGTCTGCTGAGGGGAGTGTGCCAGAATCTCTCTTTAGGGAGAACTGGCTGATTGTAGGGTTCCCCCTCAAGGAAGGACAGCTGTGTCAGTGGGGAGTGGGAGTAGCCTTGGAGGAAAGTGGATCTGAGGCTCTATTAGTCAACTGAATCCTCCCAGGTTCCCCCTTTCCCAACTACTGTGTGGCCTTCATGCAGATGATCCTCACCACAATGAACTGAACTGATATTACATCCTAGCAACCTGCAGGATGCAACTGGACAGTTGCTCTTGGCTAAAGTCAGCTCTGCTGCTGCAAGAAATAGGAGATCTTTTCAGGACATCATAGGAACTCCCATTTTCTGACTGACCTTAAACTGAGAACTTCACCATTTGAACCTGTCCTTTATTAGGCTTCCTGTCTCTTTTGGAAGCCCAGTTGCCCCCATGTTCTTGTTCTCTCTGTTTTTTACTCTGTTCTAAAGTGGTAGCTATTTGGGCCCCCAAAGCTGGCAGGAGCAACAACTGGTACCACCACTTTGGGAGGTTGCTTGGTCATAAGCAATTCTCTGATCAATCCGAGACATGCGTCCAAAAGAAATGTGCACTGGAAGACACATATGAGTGTGTTCTCTGCAGCACTGTTTATAATAAACCATACTGTAGCCACCCAGTGACCCCCAGCAGCAAATGGTCACAGACCCTGTAAGCCAGTGGAAGGAGGTCCACAGCCTGCTCATTCCTTAGAGAGCTCCCTGGAACCTAGGTTCATGTGAGGTTCAGTGGAACTGGGTCACAGCCTGCACTTGCCATGGGGAACCCGGAGTCTTGAGTTCTGACTTTGATTGGAAGCAGTGCTTGTGAAATGAGAGCTCCCCTATGTTTAGGATGGGGCAAATGAGCTGCTGCAGGCTGGCATGGGCCCTGAAATTCTCAACTTTTACAGGGTGAACTGTTAAATGAAGGCAGATGCAGAGGCCTGGGTCTGGTTTGCTATCTGGAAAACAGAAAGGAAACAAACTACTTTAAGTCTTTGGTTAGGAATACTCTATTCGTCAATATTTAATTGGGAAACCTAATACATTCCAAGTATTTAAAGCAGAAGAAATGTAATTCAGGGACTTGGTTGTGTGGGTGATAAAGGAGCTCGGAAGACAAGTGTGGGTTGGCCAGGCCGCTCAGAGATCAGCAATGGCAGGAAGTCACTGTCCCCCTAGGCCAGAGGGACAGAGGATGGTACAAGGGGCTGGACCACCTGCAAAGGTGGATGCTGGGGACATTGTCCAAGACTTAGAGGGAAGAGAGAAACATATTCACAGACACAGAGCCAGGGGGTGTGACCTGAAGGGGCCAGGATCCTGGGGCCAGAACAAGGATGGCACAGATGCCAGCAGTGTGGCTGAGCCCCAAGTCCACAGTCTACTCTCCCCCACTCACTTCTGTCTGGTCTACTCATTAGGTTTTCGATTGCCCTGGTATTGCTGCTGCTTGGAGCAGTTCTGGACTCTGAGTCCTCCTCACCCTCAGAAGGGCTCTGCCTTCCCTGGGGCAAGATGGGACCCGGGGAGAGCAGGAAGGAAGAGAAGAGTGGGCATGAGACATTCTTGGGACCTTTCCCAGTGGTGTGTGGGGTGGAATTCAGATCTGAAGCAGCACAGACTGAATGCTGAGTGCACATGACACACTGCTTCAGCTGAATGATGTGCCTTTCTTTCAGAATCTCAAGATCCAGAGGTCTGTTGGAAGAGCCAGGGATGGCACCACCTTTCCTCTGAGTTTAAAACTGAAATCTAAACCCAGCACTGAGGAGGCAGGTGGCTGCAAGGCGGTCCCCACCTGGGGCTTCTCAGCTTCTGTCTGGGTGTTTTGCACCATCAGCGGTCTCATCACTCTCCTGCCCGACGGTACCATCTACGGCATCAACCACAGCTTTGCACTGATGCTGTTTGGTTATGGAAAGACAGAACTCCTGGGAAAGGTGGGACTTGTGCTGGGCTGCTTGGCCCCCCATTCACGCTGAAGTAGCTAGTCTGTGCTCTGCAGTGAGGGCGTGCATGTGTCACAGGCCCTTGTGCCCAACAAGCTGTCCAGCTGGCTGGCTTTACCCAGGAGGGACCTTGAGCCTAGTGGGAGGCCCCTGCTTACAGCTGCCAAGCTCATCTCTTTAGACTTCATGCCAGTGACTGTCCTTGGACTATCTAGACTCACCCCAGAGGAGGAAGAGGAGCACTTTGCCTAGAAGCCCTGTGAGATCTGGTCTGATTGTACCAGGGTTTATGTCACAGTTGCAGGAATTCGTTTCTCACCTCATAGGCCTGGCCTCAGAGTGTGTTGTGTGGTCAGTGTAGGGAGGATGAGGTTTCTGTGATCTCTCCTCTTTTGATTGGGCTCTGTTTAAAGTTCTTTAAATATGGAGAGGTGAGATCTCCACACACCCAGGGCCAGGCCTGTCAGGGGCTCTAATTGCTTTTTTCTTACCCAGAAGAAATGCTGAGAGGTTACATTACTGTAAGCAAAACATTACAAACTTAGTGCTTAAAACAACCCAAATATGTTGTGGTCATAAATTGGCCTTTTGGGTTGTGCTTAGTAGAGACAGCTCACTTTGTTTCATGTGATGTCACTGGGGTGGCCCTAGGCTGGGGGTGGCATACTCTGAAGCCTTATTTATTCATATGTCTGGCTGGCTGGGACAGTGCTGGGCTGGTGGCTGGAGCCCAGGTATGCCACTCAGAGTGCCACTTGGTCTCTTCCAGGATGTGACCAGGCTCCGAGAGCGAGTAACTCAGGAAGCTTTGGAATGACCCACCTGGGGAGTCATGTGGCATCACTTCTATAGTTCTATTCTTGTTAGGGTGGTTCCAGTGGTGGTTCTGGGCTTACCAAGAGGGGATGTGCCCCTCCCACCTCACCACTTAGAAGAATGAGAGGTTGTAGGTGGCCTCCAAAGGCCACCTGATCCCCCTGTTCTTGACATCTGCCACATGTGCCTTTTTTGGTTCTCTGATGCAGGTGCAGGCCCCGTGGCTCATCCTTGGCTTTTCACTGAGCACCTGCTCACACGGGGTTTGCTTCAAAGGGAAGGAGTCTCTGGCCCTTCCTGTCACTGGCTCTGGGACAAACACTGGGACCTGGTGACAGCTCGTCAAAATTTTCTAACTTCATTTGAGGCTTCAGAAAGAGTCTCTGCTCTCTAATAGAAATACTAAAAAGTAACTAAGCTAAATTAGTCAAATTTAAGTTAAATTTAAGCTTATTAAAAAGCAGCATAGGCTGGCATGGTGGCTCAAGCCTATGATTTCAGCACTTTGGGAAGCCGAGGCGAGAGGATTGTCTGAGCTCAGGGGTTCGAGATCAGCCTGAGCAACTTGGTGAGACCTTGTCTGGACAATAAATCAAAAAATAAGCCAGGTGTAGTTGCAGCTATGTGGAAGGCTGAGGTGGAAGGATCGCCTGAACCCAGCAGGTCAAGGCTGCGGTGGCCATATGAATGTGCCATTGTACTCCAGCCTGGTTGACAGAGTGAGACTCCAACTCAAACAACAACAACAAAACAGCATAATTCCTGGATGATGACTTCTCATAGGACTCGAGGGTATAGAGTCCTGTTAGGGAGTTTTGGGTGCATGGATACTAGCACTCTCTGTGAGGTGGAACCTGTTGTGAGTTCTCACCTGTCCAGGTGAGGGGGCAACACTCAGGTTCAGAGGAAGTGTCTGTCCAAGCAGCTCCTGGCCTGGGAGGTGCCTGTGGTCCCTAGTCCTTTTATAATGGGCACATGTCACTGTTCTGGCCGACCTCCAGCTGCCAGTGAGCCGTGTAGGATGCAGCTTATAAACAACAGGCTCACAGGTCTAGGTAGATGTGGGCCAAAGGCCCGATGTCTGCTCATAGCTCAGTATAACTTGCTTCAGAGTATGTTAATTTTGTTTTTTTATAAGAAAAGGGGAAAAAATCACAACTTACATGTTGAGCACCAGAGGGGCTTTAGGCGTGTTAAAGGGCATCTGGCCCGAGGTCTTTCCTAACCTTGAGGGATGAATCATGCAGAGACTTGGTGACATCATTTTCATTTCTCCCTACAGGAGGGACAGTCCACTGGATCAGTATGGATTCTCCAGGTTCTGAAATGTCTTTGCTTTGTTTTCTAGAATATCACTTTCCTGATTCCTGGATTCTACCGCTACATGGACCTTGCATGTGACAGTTCTCTTCAACTGCCAGACTTGACCAGCTATCTAGACATCAGCAATGGGAGTGGGCCTAAGGAGACAGCCTTGGACCCTGGGCAGGGCCAAAAACTGGCTGGTGGGCCCCAGGGTAAGACTTGTCCTCCTCCCAAGCACATCTGTGGCCCCACACAGCCCTGTGCCCCTAAGACAGGGATGAAAGGAGCAGAAGCCATAACTCCCTCCAGAGGCTCAGGGGTGCAGGGGATGGAGTGGTTGAGCAACTGTTTTCTTTTTTTTTTTTGAGTTGGAGTCTCACTCTGTCACCCAGACTGGAGTGTAGTGGCCATTCCCGGCCACTGCAGCCTCGACCTGCTGGGCTCTGGCTCCTGGAACTATTGGCGCGCCACCACACGGCTAATTTTTGATTTCTTGTAGAGATGAGGTCTCGCTAAGTTGCCCAGGCAGGTCTCGAATCCACGGGCTCAGGCAATCTACTCACCTCGGTCTCCCAAAGAGCTGGGATTACAGGCTGAACCACTGAGCCCGGCCAAGCAACTGTTTTCTAGTTTGGTGGTTCTCTCTGTCTCTCATAGGCTTTCATGTTTCTAGGGACTATGGCATTGTGTGCTGTTCTTACAAACATGGAGAAGAGGAATAGAAAATCCTTCAAGACTACATCATAGTGTGCCCTAATCTGAGACACAATTAGCAAATTGACAGCCTTATATTTGCAAAATAAATTTATATAGCTTCATGTATTTTAAGGTCGAATCCATGTAGCATATCATATTGACCCTTGAACAACACAGGTTTGAACTATGAGAGTCAACTTATACACAGATATTTTTTCAGCTTTGAAAATCACAGTATTAGTGGGATATGAAACTTGCATATACAGAGGGCCGACTTTTCATATATGTGAAAAGTCCATTGGGTACACTGTAGGTCTTCAGTATGCTCAGATTTTGGGAAACCTGGGGGTCATTATACCAATCTCCATGTATACTAAGGGATGACTATAATTCCTAAATTAAATATTTCTAGCAGTATTTGTTGGTTTGTTTATGTTTAGCCCCCATAGTTTTAATTTAACATTTTAGACTATTTCAACAAATGCTCCTGAATCCCTATTATATGAACAATCTCAGATGTGTGGCATGTGAAGATAGTGTGAGTGCATAGCTTCCTGTCCTGGGTGTCCTGCTCTGGCTGCAAACACTGTGGGTAGGGGAAGTATGGAACCTGCTGACACCCTGGCAAAGCCAGTGCCTCAGCTCCCAGGAAGGAGTGGGCACCTGGCTGCCTCTGTGGTGTTCATGCTTCTGTTGAACAGCACAAGGAGGGAGTACATCCTGACTCTGCCCGGTGGTATGGAGAGGGAACCCCTGGCTTCTTGGGGGCTCCTGGCAAGCATGGCCAAGCTCTGCCTGCCTGGAGTACAGGCATGGTTCTGAAGTCCCTGGGCCATGCTGGGATCTGGGTGATGTGATGTAGCAGGGACATTGAGTGGGGTCCCTGTTATCCCATGGGAGGAGACAGAGGTCATGAAATGAGAAGACAGCAGCAAATGCTGGCAGAAAGTGAAGCTGTGTCAGGGGTCATGCATTGTGGATAGGTGCCCCCTTAGAGGCTGTCCTGTTTGTAGGGGGCTCAAGGTATTGAATAAACATGTATGTGGATTTAATATTGTCACTGAGAAAGAATGTGACATTATGGTATCTGGTAAAGTGAACATTTTGTGTGAGACAGTGTTTCATTTCATGGGCTCATTGTGAGCTTTCTTGAGCACATAGCCATGTCCTGGGCTGGGAAGCCTGCCTTCTTACCTACAGCTTCTAGTTTGAGGCATTAGATGCTGGATTGTAATTTTTTGTTTTAAAAGATGCATCGTTAGGCTGTTGAAAATTCTGGCATTTCTTAACATGTGTTTTCTCTCATCATATCTGGATTCTTTTGTCTGCAAAAACTGTCCTTTATTCAAGTTTTTTTTCCTCACGACTGATTACATTCCCTTTCCCCCTTCCCCAAAATTCCAAATTCTTCCCTGTGTGTGTGTATGTGTATATACGTGTGTTTACATGTTCTTTGTTGAATATTTGGTGGGGGGGTGGGAAATCTCAAAATTTCTGTCCCTCATTGATTCCTTAGGAGAAATTCTTAAAAGTAGAATTTCTGGATTTAAAAAAATGAACACTTTTGTAAGTTATTGTTAAGAATGCCCTCTGAGGTAAAGCATGGCGGCTCATGCCTGTAATTCTAGAACTTTGGGAGGCTGAGTTGGGAGCATTACTTTAGCCCAAGAGTTTTAGACCAGCCTGGACAACATAGCAAGACCCTATCTCTGAAAAAATAAAAATAAAATAAATTACTCTTTGAGCTGGGCATGGTGGCTCACACCTGTAATCCCAGCTACTCAGGAGGCTGAGGTGGGAGGATTGCTTGAGGCTAGGAGTTCAAAATCAGTTTGAGCATCATAGCAAGACCATGTCTCTAAAAAAATAAAAAATGCCCCTTGGAGAACGTTGAGCCCACCCAACTGTCCTTGTTCCATAGCAGGCTTCCCTCAGCCAGGGGCTAGGATTCTTTCCAAGATCCTTCCTATTCCAGACTGTTTCTATTCATTTAACCAAGAAATATGCACTGATCATCTACTATACACTAAGCTGTATTGTAGACAAACACCTCTGCCCTCATGGAGCCAGATGAGAGACAAGTGGTGTACAAAGTACAGGAAGTGACAAGAGCACAAGAGAAAAAGCAAAGCAGGGGAGAGGGATGGTAATCTTAGGACTGAGGGGCCAAGGAGGCCAAGAGAAGCCTTCCAGATAGGCTGGGAACAGCGTCCTGGGAGCAGGAACAGCAATCTAGGGCTTTGCGTCAGGCATGGCAAGGAAGCTGGGATGGCTGGACAGAGAGGGGCAGATGGAAAGACCCCAGGGAATCAGGCCGCAGTGCCAGGGGTCCATAGCAGGGACTTTGACTTCCACCTGGAGTCAGGTGGGAGCCATTGGAGAGTTGTCAGCAGATGAGGATGGCGCTCTGACTTGGGTGTTCACAAGGTTGTGCTGACAAGAGTCCAGGGCCAAGCAGCAGAGACCAGAAGGCAGAGAAAGGGTGCTGACTTGGACCAAGGGTGCCTGTGGGTGGCGACAGGTGGTTGATTTAGGCCATGCTGTGAAGGTGGGGCTGATAGGGAATGCTTAAGGTAAAACCAACCCCCACCCCTATGTGTCTCAGGCAAACTAACAAATTTATTTTAGTAAGGTGTGCCCATGACTAGAAAACACTTTTTAAAAATGTTGCTGCTAGATCCGAGGGTTAATATTGTGCTTGCTGGTGACCACATTCTACCAGGAGATGAGACCCTGAAGCTAATGGGAAACCAAGAAGTCTTCACTGTGACTCAGAACCAGCCAGGACCAGGAGGCCAGGTCCCTTCCTCCCCCTCATCTCAGCCTACTCCCAGGTAAGTCCCTTGGTGGGAGGTTGCAAGTTAACTAAAAGTCAAGGCAGGTGGTAGGTAGATGAGGAACATTTTGCAGAGAAATGTTCAGCCTATTATTAATAATAATAGTAATAGTTCATATGTACTGAGAACCCACTCTGTCCCATACACAATAACAGTTGGTTTTTCTGGGCTACCTGGCTGAGTCCTCACCAGCCTCTAAGAGAGGGTACCTATAATATTATTATCCCATTTTATGGATAAGGAAATGGGTCATTGAGAGTTCAGGAATGTTTAGGTAAATTTCAGAGAACCGATATAAGTATAATTTTATCATTTTGAAAATCATATGAAGCTGTTCTCTTCATACATTTTTAAATAAAGTATTCTACTTAAAGGAAGTTTATGTTAGAGAATTTGGAAAATTTTAAAAAGTAAAAATAAATAAAAATAGAAATAAAGAAACTCCTACTACTGTTTTTAATGAGTTTTCTTCTTTTTTAAGAATCTTTCTAATGTATAACATACGGTAAAGTACCCAAACCTCACATGTACATGTAACCCCAAGGTTCTTTCTCTGCTTGCCCAGCAGGCCCTGGGTCCTTTTTCACTCAGTACTCCCCACTGCTCTGGTCTCAGGGTGAAAGTCAGAGCTGTCTGTCCTTTGACCTCACCTATGCATTTCTTTCTGACTGTCTTCTTTTGCTCATTGTTATCTTTATGTTTTCTAGTCTTACTGAAATTACTTAAAAAATATGTAATAGATGAATGTGTGTTTTTTGGGTCAAGAAGAATAATGGTAAAAAGTGAAAGTTCGCTTGCCCATCTCCAGTCTCCCTCCTCCAATCCTGCTCTTTCCCCCAGGGGATCACTGTCAGCAGTTAGTCTTCCAGGCCTTCTTTCCTGTGCATTTATATACTATATATATATGTGTATATATGCATACATTTGGTCATATATAACTACTTTTGCTCCTTTAACAGCTGGGATTACACTGTACACATTGTTCTAAATATGTGTGTGTTTACATATATATATCTTGAAGATCTTTCTATACAGTGTTTCCTTAGAACCAAAACCTCTAAGTAGCGTCATAGCTTTTGCAGTTGTTTTCTTGCTGATTGATGTCACTGTGTTTCCTTTTGTTTGCTTAGACACCCTGACTTTTTCCTGTGTAACTTTGGGGTCCATCTTTGATGGTATGAGAAGTATAGCTGATCGCTCTCCCTGCCATGGCCTCATGTACAGATGAAGAGGGAGAATTCTTGCCCCACAGGGGTGCCACCAAGCTGGAATGGAGTGACCTTTATTGAGTGCCCAGGTTCGATCTGTGAGTGCTCACCTGTGTTAGCGGCTGGTCTCTTGTCAGTGAGCCCCAGGTCTGGGCCTGCTCTGCCCTGCCAGTTGCTCTCCTCAGGACCTTGGACAGAGTTTATCTTCAGAGACTTGGCTGTAGAAAGAGGAAGTTGACCAAGATAAGCTGATTCCTACTCTTTCTATTAGGCTGGACATTTCTTGATATCACAGTTCTAAGAATTTGATTAGTATCTCCTACATTCATTCACCCACTCAGTCATTCACTCATTCATTCATTTATTCAACAAATAAACATTGCAAAAGCCTTGAAAGCTCATCCCTAAGAATCATGGTTGAGTCAGGACAATATGCTAAAACAGTAAGAAATAATAAATAACAAGGTTGGGAAGTATGAAGGAAGGAAGGGAGATGTATGGAGTGTTTAGTGTTTTGTATTTGAAGGACTATGTTAGGTGCTTCTTCATAAGTTGTCTCCTTTAATTCTCTCAGTAATCCTGGGATCTCAGTTTTATTATTGTTTTTAGTGAATTGGTGATAAAGCTGAGTGAATTGGTAGATTGTGGATCATGTACTAGAAGAGACCCCCAAGTGAACTACTTAGACAGCAGGTGGGGGTCTTGGATTCCCATGGTGGCCTGGCCCCAGTGCCTCCCTGCTAGAGGACCTGCAGGCCCTGAGGCTGCCCTGGGTTTAGCTCCCAGCAGCTCATGGCCTGTGTGAACTCCAGCAAATGAGCAGAGATGGGGAGGTATCCCCTGCTCTGGAAGGCTCTGCTGGAGCCACATCTCCTCCTCAAATCAGTGACGTAGCAATGCTTGGCTATCTGGGCAGCTGGAGAATATCCTCTTGTCTTCTGGATTGCTGTCATGCTAAAAATCAGAGATCCTTAGCCATCACAATCTCTTAACCAAAATTTTGAAATCTCAGAAGCCCCTCACACCGCAAGACTTTTCCTAAATTTGATGGTCAAATACATTTGATGGTCGAACTGGCCCTGAGTGAATGCGAAGCCATTCATGGTTTTCCCTCGATCTCTGTGGATTCATAGGCCTTGCTGCAGAGACAGGACAGTGTATGCCTACAGGACCTCTCCCCAACATGCCAGGGTCTCCCTAGCAAGTGACTGTGTGACTTTTCTGAAATTCTAGAACACTTCTGGCCCAAGGATAGAAATACTGTGGACATGGGTTGTGGAGAGGAGAATGGGTTGCCAGGAGTTGGCCACTTGGAGGTCCCAAGAACACAAGTGAAAGTACAGAGCTACTCTGGGACATTGACTCACATGTCCTGAACAACATATCCCAGAGGTTGCCTAGACTCCCTGGCAAGGGGCTTAGTCAGACTTTTCTGGTGTGGATGCTCCTCCTGCTTCATCTGCTGGCCCTGTGGAAGGACATACAGTTTCCTGACACTAGCACAAGGCTTGTCTCTTAGTATAGGATGAGTGGACAGGGAGAGGGAGAGAGAGGTGCAGGTGAGGTAGAAATGGAGGTGGATGTAGACATAGACCTTTCTTGCCTGGTCTCTGGACTCTTGCCCCATCCCTCAGTTTCCCCAGAAAACTCCTGTTTTTCCTAAACTTTGCTCAAAATACCTTTCTCTGTGGAACCATCCTGCATCAGATCCTTCCTCTTTGTCCTCTTTATATAAACCTCTGGTATACATTTACTAAGTTGCTGATATTAATTGGTGTGTGCATCTGTCCCTCCAATAAGAAAGTATGGTCATATTTTGTTCCTTTGATACCCAATGTCAGACACTGGGCTGATGTGCACAGATGCTTAGTGTCGTCTGTCGTGTGGATGCTATGGTGGTTGGGCTGGTGGGAGGCAAGTCTTGGCCTGGGTCATTCCATCTGGACTGTGGCAGCAGCCTCCTCACAGGTCACTGTGTGCTCGACAGCAGCTCTCACCAGTCTCCTCGCTCCTTCTCATCCCTTCATCTTCTGCTCATCAACTGCACTGGCCCTCTCAGAGAGCTGTTTCCCCAGTCAGCTGTGAAATCAGATCGTATTCAAAGCCAATCATAGTTTACTGTTGTAGAGTTTATGAAATGCTTTCCAATCCCTCTCTCCTTTCCACACCTCCTTAAGGCAGCTGTGAGAGTCTTCCCCTTTTGGGTGGAGCTGAGGCTGAGCTGCATAGCAGATGGGCGGGGCAGGGGGACCTGAGGTCATCTGAGGCCCCCCTACATGAAGTAAGAGAGCTGGCCAAAGCATTAAGAGTGTGCTCCTGTACTTTAGTGTTGGGCTTTTGGTAGCATTCTCTGATAAATCATTGCTAAATGTGGATTTATCTAGAAAATATTTGAGAGTAGTTACTTTATTTTTTGAGTTGGTTACAAAACTTAATTTTTCTTTTCTGTTATGCATTTGTGTCATTAAATGCTTTGTACTTGTCTCTAATGGAGCATTGATGTGAACTCTGCTTGACTCTTCTGTGGCCCTACATGACTATTGTCCATATTATTCTTCCCAGGGTGGACAACATCCCAGAAGGTAGCCCACCAGCCCATGGTGAACGATTGTTGCTTGAGGCCCAGCAAAGAGTCCCAGAAGGAAGCCCACCCAACCACAGTGAACAGTCATTGCCCAAGGCCCAGCAAAGCATCCCAGAAGGAAGCCCGCCAGCTCACAGTGAACCGTCATTGCCTGAGGTCCAGCAAAGCATCCCAAAAGGAAGCCTGATAGCCCATGATGAACAGCCTTTACCTGAGGTGCAGCAAAGCATCCCAGAAGAAAGCTCATCAACCCACAGTGAACAGTTGTTGCCTGAGGTCCAACAAAGCATCCCAGAAGGAAGCCTGCCAGCCCACTGTGAACCGTTGTCCCCTGAGGCTCAACAAAGCGTCCCAGAAGGAAGCCTGACAGCCCATGGTGAACAGTCATTGCCCGAGGCCCAGCAAAGCACTACCTTGAGGAAAAAGGAACCTGCAGCAATAGAGAACCCTAAGCAGGATCTTTTGGGAGAAAGCAGGTCTGAACCAGTGGGTACAAAACCACTTGCTTCATGTGATGATTCTGAAACTCTAGTCCCAGCTGAAGACAGGAGCAGTGATGTTGAAGTGTGTGGCCTGTGTCATGAGGCACAGCTGGGACTGATGGGTTTCAGTACTCCCAGCAATTCACACCCTTTGGCCAATGCCACCGTGGCGGAGCCCCATGCCATGAGTCAGCCTGCAGTGGGGGATCTCCCAATGCCCTGCCCTTGTTGTAGGAGTGAGTGGGACCTACAGCAGCAAGGCCAGGACTTGGCTTCTAACCCCTCTGGGATGGCTTGTATCTCATTTGGGACGCCTACTCTGGATGAGCCGTGGCTGGGAGTAAAAAACAACAGAGAAGAACTGCAGACTTGCTTAGTTAAAGAGCAGCTGTCTAGGTCAAGCTTTGCGGGAGCCCTGGGCATCTCTCATGTTGAGCTAGTCCCAGCAGAGCACCTGCCTTTCACAGCCCCTGTTTCGTTTTGTGATCTAGGAGGCAGAGACTTGCATGGTGGCCGTACAGGGAGCTCCTCAGCCTGCTATGCTTTGGCCACAGACCTCCCCTGCCTGGAAGCAGTGGAGGCTCAAGAGGCTGACATGAATTCATTTTCCTGGAACCTCAAGGAACTCTTTTTCAGTGACCAAACAGACCGAACGTCATCAAATTGTTCCTGTGCTACATCTGAACTTGTAGGGACACCATCTCCCTCAGCAGTGAGCTCCGATCTAGATGTGGGCAGTCTCCAGAGACAGGGATCATATGTCCCAGATGACAGGGAGCTGTTACTACTGACCGGCACTTGTGTTGATCTTGGTGAAGACCTACAGTTCCAAGAGAGTTGTCTGGGACATGATCGAACAGAGATTTGTTTGGTGTCCTCTGAACATTATGGTGCTAATGACAGAGAAAGCCTAGGCTGCATCCCTCCCGTGTTGGATGCTAGTCCCCAGGATGTGCACCTGTCAGCAGAGGAGACAAGGCCGAGCGTCCAGGTCACTTCCACACCTGTGGTGCCTGGGGCTGCCAGCCTGCAGCAGGAGATCCAGGAGGGCACTTACTTGGGGAGCTGCTACCACAGGGATGGCTTGAGGCTGAGTATGTCCTGGGGCCTGTGGAAGAATCATGAGGCCCCCAGAGCACAGTGTAGCAGGAGTACAGGGTCTTCTTTGTCTTGGGGTCTGATGGGGTTTCACCCTTCAGTAGTTTTGGCAGAAATTATGTGTTAAAGGATAATGCATTATCATCTACCTCTTAAATGTGTGTGCCTAGGAAGCCCAAGGTCCCAGGCCATCTGCCCCATGCCCTTTCTTAGGGAACCACTCCTTGCAGAAGCTGGGGAAGTTTCCACTGGGATCAGGAGGGGCAGTGGGGTATGAGGTTAGAGTCTGTTCTTCATACTTCTGTCAACCTCAGTGGTCACACAGCATGAGAGAGATGAGGTGTTTGCTTGTCCTTCAAGTGCTTTTGGTGTTTAGGCTGCTCTGAGCTCTCTGAAAAGCCTTTCTTGCTGTGAGAGCCTTTGTGATCAGACCCCTCCATTTGCTCCTTTGAGTTGATTCTGTTTGTTTTACTTTCTCTTTTTAATTCCTAATTTCTTAATAGGTCCATGTTTAGCCAGTTATTTCCATATTGCTGATTTTGTAGTGTTGACAGCTAGGGTTTTTTCCTGGATATAAAAAAATAATGTAAGTAATACATATTATTTGTAGAAATATTAGAAAATTCTTCTTGTTTATACAAGAAAAAAATAAAAAACTGTAAACTCCCCCACCAAAAAGAAAAGTAATTGCATTTGTTTTGGTGTATTCCTAGGAGGCTAGGTAAAAATGCATACACATGTATATAAAAATACAAGTACTTGATATACTCATGTACATAAGTGGGTATAGTTTAAATTTAACATGGCTATTTGTAACTATAGTATATTTGTATATATATTTCTTATTTAAGCCCTTCACATTCTGGTCACCTGAAGGCAGAGGACTAGCTTTGTATGTAGGTTTTCTGGGCTTTTCTGAGTTGGATGTGGTCTGCTGGTCTCTCCCAGGAGCTTCTCTGTCCTCCTGGCTGCCTGGTGTGGGGAGGTGTTGCTGTTGCAGTCCCACAGGCCTTTTCTCCCTCTTCCTCAAGCTTCATTGCCACCTGCCTCTGCCCAGCTGCTCTTTGTGGTCTTGATAGTGCTTGGGGAACTGGCTTTCTAACCTCAAGTGTGTCTGGCCAGGTTCCCACAGGACTGTGCATTGTCACATTCTTGCCCTTCAGGTATACAGTTTGAAGTGAGGAGAGTGGAGCTCCATGGCTCTGCACCCCTGTTCTGCTGCTGGCTGGTGAAAGACCTCCTCCACAGCCACCAAGACTCAGACACCAGGACACGCCTGCTCCTCACCAGCCTGCCCAGCTCCACCCACTCCCTGGCTGAGCTCCCTGGATCCGGCCTGGGGGAGGTGGGTATCTGTAGTCAGTTCCTGCCTTGGATTTGCCTTGGATTGTGTGGCGAATGTTCCAGTTGGCATTCCTCTCTCTCTGGAGATGGAAATAGGGTCTGTTTGTAGCTTTTAACACTGTCTCTCCTATCCTGTGTAAGTATAAAGCCATTTTAAATGGGATATAAACATGTTTGTGACACATGTACTAGTTTGGATGTGCCGAGGCCTGGGGTGTACCATGGAGAGAGGTTCTCAGGCTGGGACTCACTAGGCATTGGAGGAGTGGGAAGTAGAGTGTAGGGCATGCTTGCTGCAGGTGGCTGTGGGAGATGGAGGGGCGCCCTTGGTCTCTGCTGCCTCTGTGGCTTGGTGCAGTCATGCGTGACCCTGCAGACCTTCCTTTGCATTGCAGATGCTGAGAACCAAGTCCTGGTTTGAGGAGCCACCCAGGGCTGTAGAGCTGGAGGGGCTGGCAGCCTGTGAGGGCGAGTACTGCCACAAGTACAGCACCCTGAGCCCGCTTGGCAGTGGAGCCTTTGGCTTTGTGTGGACCGCTGTGGATAAGGAAAAAAACAAGGAGGTGTGCTGGCTCTTGGAGGGAAGTGGGCTGGGCACCACTTCAAATGGCTCCTGACTTTTTGTCCCAGTTCTCTAAACCTGGGGTTTTTACTGGTATAGAAGGAGTTCTGTATGTACTACAGGGCTCCCCAACCGGTCTGTTGGCCAGTTAGGAACCCGGCTGCATAGTAGGAGGTAAGTGGCGCAGATGAGCTCCACATCCTGTCAAATCAGTGGTAGACAATCCATTCCATTATTTTATTTACCACTATTGTCTGCGCCTCATTTAAAAGATTAATGATTTCATTATATATTACAATGTAATAATAATAGAAATAAGTGCACAGTAAGTGTTCCTTATGTGCTTGAATCATCCCCAAACCACTGCCCCCGCCTGTAGAAAAATTGTCTTCCACGAAACCAGTCCCTGATGCCAAAAAGGTTAGGGACCACTGATGTACAATACCAAGAACAGCCTCCCTTGTGGGTGGTTCCTTGATGCGAGGAGGGCTGTCCCAGCCATTTGCTCATTGACACCCAGGGTTGACAGTCCTGTTGAGTTTTAGATTCAGACCATGAACTTGGCCAGGCTCAGGGGTTTGATTTCTGCCCATGTGTTGAGACCCACATCTCGATCTCTATATCCCTGTCTCTGACCTGGGGCTCGCACCACTCGGTGCCCACTTGGATGCTGACATCATGTGGGCACCACAAACTCACTCTTACAATCCCCATCATACAAAGAAGAAAGCGAGCTAACCAGCGAGCACTCTTGGTCTTCCTGGATTCTTGGACTGACCTCAGAAAGAAACCTCATACCCATCAGCAGTCAGTCCTCATCGTCCCTCCACACCACCCCAAATTCCTCCTTCCCAGCCCTTGGCAACCATTATTCTACTTCTGTCTCAATAGATGTGCCTATTCTGGACATTTTATATAAATGAAATCATGCAAGATGTGCTCTTTTGGGGCTGGATTCTTTCATATAACGTAATGTTTTTAAGGTTCATCCACATTGCAGCATGTATAAGTACTTCATTTTTTTGTATGACCCAGTAAAATCCCATTGCTTGGATATATACCATATTTTGTTTATGTGTTCATCAGCTGATGGACATTTGTGTTGTTTCCATTATGAATAATGCTGCTATGAATAATTGTATATAAGATTGTGTGGACATATGTTTTCAGTTCTTTTGGGCATATACCTGGGAGCACAATTTGTAGGTCATATGGTAACTGGGTTTAACATCTTGAGGAGCTGCCAAATTGTTTTCTAAAGGGGCTAAATTGTTTTACATTCCCATCAGCAGCGTATAAGAATTCCTATGTCTCCACATCCTTACCAACACTTACTATTATCTTTTTGTTTCTATCCATCTTAGTGGGTGTGAAGGGGTATCCCATTGTGGTTATGATTTGCATTTCCCTGATAACTAATGATGTCAAGCATCTTTTCATGTTCTTGTTGACCACCTGTATATCTTCTTGGGGGAAATGCCAATTCTGATTATTTGCCCTTTTAGAAATTGAGTTATTGGTCTTTTTATTATTAAATTATAAGAGTTCTATATTCTAGATGCAAGTCCTTGATCACATAATATGATTTGCAAGTATTTCTCCCATTCAGTGAATTTATATTTTTACTTTCTTGATATATCTTTTAAAACAACATTTTAAATTTTGATGATATTCAATTTATTCATGTTTTCCATTTGTCACTTGTGCTTTTGGTGTGATATTTAAGAAAGCTCTGCCAAGCCCAAAGTCATAAAGATTTACTCTTATGTTTTCTTCTAAGACTTTTATGTTTTATGATCTTAGACTTTACATTTAAAACTTTGATCTATTCTGAGGTTAATTTTCATGTATAGTGTGAGGTTGGGGTCTGACTTCATTCACTCTTTTGCATATGGATATTTAGTTGTTCTAGTACCACTTTTTGGAAAGACAGCCCCCTCCCCCCGCCTCACTGAATGGTCTTTGGCACCCTTGTCAAAAATCAGTTGGCCACAGATGTATGAGTTTATTTGTGGACTCTCAATTCTATTCCATTGATCTGTATATGTATTCTTAACCCAATACCACATTGTCTTGATTACTGTAGCTTTGTAGTAAGTTATGAAACTGGAAAATGCTAGACTTCCAACTTTGTTCTTCTTTTTCAAGCTTTCTTTGGCTATTTTGAGATTGTTGTGGCTCTTTTGCATTTCCATAAGGATTTGGGGATCTGCTTGTCAATTCTTGCAAAAAAGCCAGCTAGAATTCTCATAGGAATTGCATTAAATCTGAAGCTCAATTTGGGGGAGTATTGTCATCTTAATGATATCAGTTCTGCTCATTCATGAATATGGGAATTTTTTCTATATATTTCGATCTTTACTTTCTTTCAACTGTGTTTTGTAATTTCACTGTATAAGTCTTGTCCTTCTTTCATTATCTGCATTATTTTTACATCCAGTCTCTTCTCTTTCCTGTGTTTATTTTTTGTTTGCTAATTTTTTCGGGAAAGATGCTTGGATATAGCCGGGCTCGGTGGCTCAGCCTATAATCCTGCGCCTTGGGAGGCTGAGGTGAGTGGATTGCCTGAGCCTGTGGGTTCGAGACCCACCTGGGCAACTTGGTGAGACCTCATCTCTACAATAAATCAAAAAAATTAGCCGGATGTGGTAGCACGTGCCTGTAGTTCCAGCTACTTGGAAGGCTGAGGCGGAAGGATCGCCGGAGCCCAGCAGGTCGAGGTTGCGGTGGCCGGAAGCGGCCACTGCACTCCAGCCTGGGTGAGGGAGTGAGACTCCAACTCAAACAAAACAAACAAACAAAAAAGATGCTTGGATATTATCCTTTCAGTCTTTATGTGCTAAAATGTGTTTATTCTTCCCGTATATTTTAGTGGTGATGTGCTTTTTTCCTCTCAGAACTTTTTAGATTTGTATCTATTATCATCTAGCATTATTTTGAAGTGAATTTTGCTGACAGTAACCTGATTTTTTTTCTTTCTGGATTTAAAAAAGTCTTTGTACTTCAGAAAATTTTATCAGGATATATTTAGGTGTGTTTGTATGTGTTCTTTATTCTTGCCTGATAATTGGTAATATTTTGACCTGAATATTTAAAGCTTCCTTTACTTTTAGAGAATTCTATTCTTTTGTTTTATTAGTTTTTTTCCCTTCTTTCTCTCCTCCTGAAACTCATTTTAGGTGTGCATGGAAGCTCCTGGAAGCAGCCTTTTTTCTTGTCTATTTGGCCCTACGGTTGGAAGGGCAGCAGGCATCTTCACTTAAAATGTCTGAAACTGGCTGGGCGCGGTGGCTCAAGCCTATAATCCCAGCACTTTGGGAGGCTGAGGTGAGGGGATTGCCTGAGCCCACAGGCTTGAGAACAGCCTGGGCAACTTGGCAAGACCTCATCTCTACAATAAATAAAAAAATTAGCTAGGAGTGGTAGCTTGCGCCTGTAGTTCCAGTTACTTGGAAGGCTGAGGTGGAAGGATCACCTGAGTCCAGCAGGTTGACACTGTGGTGGCCGTGAGTGTGTCACTGCACTCCAGTCTGGGCAACAGAGTGAGACTCCAACTCACAAAAAAAAAAAAGTCTGAAACTGAGCTCTTGCCGGCCATACCCACCAGCCCCAGCCGGCTCCTCATGTTCTGCCCTGTCTCAGCAGATACTTCTTTGGTTCCTCAGGACCACAGCCTTGCTTTTCCTCTCCTCTTCTTGCTTCCGCTCCCATCTCACCTCTGGCCTGTTGAGTCATGATAACCTTCCCATGAAAGTGTCTTCAGAATGTCCCCTGCCCACCACTCACATGCTGGCACCCAAGCTACCCCTCTTTCTCTCCTGATTATTTGAAATGACTGGATATTGCAGAAGCTCTGACTGTTCTTCCTGCTTCTTCCCTGGTCCCTTTGCCCTACCACTGCCCCCTTATGCTGCTTGACCCAGCTCCTGCCTTCTTGCTGTGCCTCCACAGCTTGGGAATGCTTCTGCCTGGAATCTGTGCTCCAATTCTCTTCTGCCTAGAGTGCTGTGCCCTGTGGGCTCCCTCCCTGACCTCCAGGGTCCTCTCAGAAGCTACCTTCCCGGGAACCTTCCCTGGCCCACCCACCTAGCATGTGTCCTGCCCCCATGGCACTTCCCTACCCCACCTTTTTCTTCCTGGCACTCATCATTCCCTGGTGCGGATTGCTTTCAGGTGTTTTGTTTGGCATCTCTTGCTTACGCATGGAACAGGCCTGGCCTGTGGTTGGTACCCACTGTATTGCCCCTTCAGCTGCATGCTGACACTCAGCAGCATGTATTGTGTTGAATGATAGGTTAATTTTTTAGTGACTTATAATCTTTTCTGAATGGTATCTTTTTTCTGTTACACCTTGTAATTGACTTTCATTTACTGTTATAACAGTATTTTTCTTATAGTTATGTCCATCAACCTTGCTAAATTCTCTGATTAATCTCAGAATCAATGTTGAAATCACATTTTTATTTTTTCTGGTTCTAGGGCTTCTGATTTCATTTTATTGGCCAGGACATATAATCCTTGGTTGAGAAATTGGGGTGGTGGGGATTTCTCAAGGGCACCTGCTCTGAGGTCTCAAGAACCTCTCTTGTTCAGCACAGGTCATGGCTCCTAAGCTCCACCTGGTTCTTCAGTTATTCTGGTCTGTCCACTTTCTGGAATGGGCAGGGATTACTCAGCATTTCAGGTCAGGTGCTGATATTCTTATGTTTCCTTGTGCTGTGGGGATTATAATTATGTTTCTTCTTTCATGTCCCTGGGATTTGAGGGAGGTAAATGTAGAGGGTCTTTCTGCCACCATGAACTCATAGTGAGCACCTAGTTTAATGGGACACTAGAGGATTCGTTCCAACTATTTCTACCCTTTGTTTTCCTTATAGGTGGTGGTGAAGTTTATTAAGAAGGAGAAGGTTTTAGAGGATTGTTGGATTGAGGATCCCAAACTTGGGAAAGTTACTTTAGAGATAGCAATTCTATCCAAGGTGGAGCATGCCAATATCATCAAGGTAGATGATGATTTCCTGTTTAGTGATACCCTAATATTGTTCATACAAATTTTTTTTTAATTTGTTGACTTGAAGGTATCTTGGCAGAGTTAGACTCAGTTTTTTCTCTTTCCAGGTTTTGGATATATTTGAAAACCAAGGGTTCTTTCAGCTAGTGATGGAGAAGCACGGCTCTGGCTTGGACCTCTTTGCTTTCATCGACCGCCATCCTAGGTTGGATGAGCCCCTGGCAAGCTACATCTTCCGACAAGTGAGAGTGGGCCAGAGCTGTACTGGGATGAACAGGGGTTTGGGTGCTTGGGCCTGGTGGCTTCAAAGATCAGTGATATACGCTTGATTTTCTCTATGAGCTGGATCTGACCTTCAGTTTGGGGATTTTATGGAGTAAGATACATTTTTGAAAAAAAAAAAAACCTGTGGTTGAAGTAGAAAAATTAAGGTTGGGAAGGATTGATGAGATCAGATACCATTCTGGAATGATTGGGAAAGTATGTTTTTTTTTTGAGTTGGAGTTTCACTCTGTCGCTCAGACTGGAGTATACGGCCACCGCAGCCTTGACCCGCTGGGCTCCGGCGATCCTTCCGCCTCAGCCTTCCAAGTAGCTGGAACTACAGGTGCACGCTACCATGCCCGGCTACTTTTTGATTTATTGTAGAGATGAGGTCTCGCCAAGTTGCCCAGGCGGGTCTCAAACCCGCGGGCTCAGGTAATCCACTCACCTTGGCCTCCCAAAGCAAGGGATTACAGGCTGAGCCACCGAGCCCAGCCGGGAAAGTATGTTTAATGATTACGTTTTATTAATACACATACCATATCCACACCATTCCCAAAAATTAACCAACAAAGCTTGGGATGAAATAGAGAGTGCCTCTAAGACATGCATGCAGCATAGCACAATAGCCTGCATGTGGTAAATGCTCAGTAAGTGGTGACTGTCCAGTTAATTAATCAGCAGAGGTTGAGATTCTGATAATCCTATTTGTCTTGATTTATTTCATATACAATTATGTGTTGATCTTTGACTATTTGTTATTTTAATGGAACAGGAGAAAATGATAGCAGACTAGAAGGCATCCTAGAAGAAGAAGGGAGGGAAGAAATAATAACTCCTGCTTTGAGTTTTAGGAGAAGGTGGTGGTTCTATTCTATACTGCCCCCAGCTCCCAAGAGAGAGGGGAAGAATACCAGAAATATGCTATGTGAACAATTTAGATTTGCTCTTTGATTGCTTTTTTGAGATGACTTGATTTTTTTTTTTAATTTTTTTAAATTTTAAAATTGTGGGATACAATTCAGGGTTAGATATACAAATATTCATTGTGCAGGTACCCTTGTTGATGAGGTGTGTCCCCTCTTCCCCAGGCAGTTTTCCACTACTGCCAATCCCACCTCCCCGCCCCCCCGCCACACCTCCACAGTTTCCCACTCCTGTCATTCTTTTTCTTATGGTATTACGATAGTTGTTCAAGGTCCACTTATGAGTGAGAACATGTGATACTCAGTTCTTTGTTTCTGTGAAAGATCACTCAATATTATAGACTCTAAGTCCATCCAGGTTGCTGCAAAGTTCATGATTTTGTTCTTCTTTATGGCTGCATAATATTCCATTGTGTATATGTACCACATTTTTTTTTATCCAGTCCTCTTTTCATGGGCAGTACAGTTGGTCCCATGTTCTTGCTATTGTGAACAAGGCGGCGATAAACATATGTGGGCAGGTATCTTTTTTTTTTTTTTTTTTGAGTTGGAGTCTCACTCTGTCGCCCAGACTGGAGTGCAGTGGCCGCTCCCGACCACCGCAGCCTCGACCTACTGGGCTCCGGCGATCCTTCCGCCTCAGCCTTCCAAGTAGCTGGAACTACAGGCGCGCGCTACCATGCCCGGCTAATTTTTTGATGTATTGTAGAGATGAGGTCTCGCTTGCCCAGGCGGGTCTCGAACCCGCGGGCTCAGGCAATCCACTCACCTCAGCCTCCCAAGGCGTGGGATTACAGGCTGAGCCACCGAGCCCGGCTGG
>CAUYQG010133644.1:0-36711 GCA_963574415.1 Tarsius wallacei | reverse complement strand
ACTGTGGTCTGAGAAGGTGCATGGCAGTATTTAAATCTTATGAAATTTGTTTATGCTTGATTTATGGCCTAGGATGTGGTTGATCTTGGAGTACATTCCACGTGGTGATAAGTTGTTGGGTGGAGTTTTTTGTAGGTATCTATTAAGTCCACTTGACCAAGCATCAAGTTGAGGTTCTAGATGCCCTTGTTAATTTTTTGCCTCAATGATTTATGTAAGGTTGATAGCGGGGTATTTAAGTTCCCAACTATGATAGTGTTAGAGTCAATATCTTTTTTTAAATTTACCTAGAAGCTGCTTTATAAAGGTGAGTGCTACTATGTTGAGTGCATATATGTTTAGGATGAATATTTCTTGTTGATGGCTGAACCTTTTATCATTATGTGGTGGCCTTCCATATCTTTTAAAATTTTTGATAGCTTAAAGGATATTTTGTCTGATATTAAGATTGTAACTCCTGCTATCTTTTGTGTTCCACTCACCTGAAAATTTGTTTTCCATTCTCTTACTTTGGGTCTGTGAGTGTTCATTCTGGTGATATGGGTTTCCTGGAGATATCATATTGTTGCATCTTGGTTTTTTATCCAGCTTGCTATTCTATGTCTTTTTTAGTGGTGCATTTAATCCATTCATGTTCAGGTTAATTACTGAGATGTGAGAGTTTCTCCTTGTCATAAGGTTCTTATAGGGCTTGTTATTGTTATTTGTTTGTTGGTTTTCTTTTGATTTCAGGGTTGATATATGTGTGTGTTTTCCATCTTTTTTTCCTGCATTCTTGAGAAGAGCGTGGTCGTTTTCTTTTTTCTGTCTTCTGTGTTTGATACTTTCTTAAACATTTCTTGTAGAGCCAGTCTGAAGGCAGCGTAAACACTTAGGAATTGAATGTCTGGGAAGGATTTTAATTCTCCATTGTTGATGAAGCCTATAGCTGGGTAGGAAATTCTTGATTGGAATTATTTATCTTTAAGAACTTTGAAGATTGAACTCCAGTCTCTTCTAGCCTATAGTGTTTCTGTAGATAATTCTGCTGCTATTCTAAATGGTTTCCACAGTAAGTAGTCTGAACTTTCTGTTTTGCTGCCCTTGAGACATTTTATTCTATACCTACTTTGTGTAAGCAAATTGCTATGTGTCTAGGAGTTGGTCTTCTCATTTGATATCTTATAGGGGTTCTCTGATTTTCTTGTGTTTGAATGGTCACATCTCTGATGAGATAAGGAAAGTTTTCTTGGATAATTTTATGTAATGTTTGTTCCATGGTGGTCACTGTCTCTCTATCCACCCCAGGAATGCCAATTAATCATAGTTTTAGTCTCTTGATATAATTGCACGTCTCTTGGAGGTTTTGCTCTGTCTTTTTAAGCTTCTTTTCTGTATTTTTAACAGTTTGGGTTAGTTCCATATGTTGGTCCTCAAACTCTGAGATTCTTTCTTCTGCTTGGTTAATTCTGCTTTCCATACTTGTCAGTTTGTTATTTATTTCATTTACTGTATTCTTCATTGCTGTTATCTCAGTTATAAACTCCTTCATTTTTTCCTCTTATCTCTCCTCATTTCTATTCATTCTTTCTATTAATATCTTGATATGTGGATTTGTGGTTTGCGATTAGTCATTCTGGGGGTTCTTCATTGTTTGAGCTCCAAAGTCTGTATTCTCAAATGCTTCTTCCCAGAATTTGTATGGAACCTGTGTTCTTCCTTTGATTCTTCTTCATTTTGTGATGGTTTTCCTCCCCTTCTCTCCCCCTTCTTTAATTCCACTGTTCAGTGTTAGCGGGGACAGATTTCACTTCTACTTGCTTAATCTCCTATTCTTCCTTATGTAGATCCTCTGGATTTAATTTTGAAGTCAGATCAGGGATGGCAGGCTGTGCTTTTTGTACTTTTGAAATTTAATTAAGGTGTGGTGAAGGAGCTGTGGTTCAGAAGCTATCTGCAGATCACATTATTCTGATAGCTATGTGGGCCTCCTGGAACCCACTTCCTGCCACCTTATAATCTGCCCATGCGGTGGGGGTGTATGTATGCCCCGAAAGCAAAATGAGAGAAGGAAAAGGAAAATAATGGATAATGGAAGAAGGGAGACAAAAGGAAGATGAAGAGAAAGGAGAAGGAAAACAGACAGGCACACCCACTAACAAACAAACAAACAAAAAGAAAAAACATACAAGCAAATGAACAACAACAAAAAATCTGATGGTGCACTCGCCCTCAAAAATAGCCATATGCAAACAGAAAAACTAAAAACACCAAAAAACAAAAACAAAGCAAGTACTAAAACAGAAACAGAAATAGAAACAGAGGGGGGAAAAAAGAGCTTTCTGTGGCAGTTTCTGGAACTTCAGATTCCTTTCCCAAGCAGCACCACCACTTCTGGCTACTGCTGCAGTAGGGAGTGGACTACAGTTTCCAGCCCCTCCCCTCCACTCTGGAGCAGGCTGATTGGGTTGCTCTTAGCATGGATCAGACACCTCATGGACTGCTGTGGGAGGAGGGTGAATCACATTCGGACTTACCTAACTTGTCCACTGCTGATGCTGCCGCCAAGTCCCCTACTCAAATCAGATGTGTCCGTTCCTGGTTCAGCATGGGGGTGGGGCATCTGTCTCTCTGTGTCCACTCCAGAAATTTCCTCTCTGGATCAGCAATGATCAGTCCCAGAGGGATGTGGAGATCATGTCTGTGTCCCATGTTGGAGGCTGAACAGAGCTCGGTGGGCCAATGCAGTTCTCTGCCTGGTCCTGGGACAGAGAAAATAGCAGTGGTCAGTGTCTCCTCACCAACAGTGGGGTTCAGCTCCAGATTTCCTCACAGTGCCCTCTCCATAGTTCTCTCTACCAGCACTCAGCCCACTGCCATGGGTGGTAGAGTGGGCTAGGTGCCAGGCACTGAGGAGCAGGTGACCTCCACTGCCTCCTCCCAAGAGACTCTCAAGAATGGTTCAATTGAATGAATTTGAAGTGTATCTTCCACCTTTATTTTTTGGAAGACTTTAAGAAATATTCATATTAGTTACTTTTTAAATGCTTGGTAAAATTAACAGCAAAGCTATCTGTACCTCTCTCTACTTTGCTTTCCTGATAGTTTTAAAATTAAACTAACTATTTTTACTTGCTATGGACCTATTTAGATTATCTATTTACTTTTCACACAGTTTTGGTAGTCTGACATTTTCTAGGAATTTTTCTATTTCATCTAAGTTATCTAAGTATTGACATTCAGCTGTTCACTGTATGCCCTTAAACTTCATTTATTTCTGTGTGCTTGGTACTGGTGTACCCACTCTCACTGCTAATTTTCTATTTGAGACTTTTCTTCTTTGTCACTCTAGATAAAGTTCTGTCAATTCTGAGCTTTTCAAAGAACCACTTTTTGTTATTGTTGATATTCTTTATTGTTTTATCTAGTCTCTCATTTATTCTAACTCTATATCTTGTTATTTCTTTTGTTATGCTAACTCTTAGTTTAGTTTGCTCCATTTTTTCTTTTTTAATGTAGAAGTTTAAATTATTGATTTGGCATCATTTTTGTTTGATACAGTTGTTTATAGTTATAAATTTTTCTCTATGTAATGCTTTAGGCACATTCCATATATTTTTATGTTGTGTTTTCAATTCCATTCATTCTGACCACATTTTCTAATCTCTGTTGTCATTTATTCTTTGACTAATTGGTTATTTATACGCAATTTAATTTTTACACTTCTGTGAATCTCCATAGTTTTTTGTCATTTGCTTATAATTGTATTATTTTGTAATTGAATTATTTCTCTTGTGTCTTTTCAATCCCTTTGAGATTATTGAAGCTATTTTATTACCTAGCATTTTATCTGTCTCCAAAAATATTTATGTATCATTGAGAAGAATTGTATTCTGCTGTTTTGGTGGAATGTGTTATTTTATTTTTCTATTTATTTATTTAGTTTTATTTTATTTCATTTCATTTTTTTTTGAGTTGGAGTCTCACTCTCTTGCCCAGACTGGAGTGCAGTGGCCGCTCCCAGTCTCTGCAGCCTAGACCTGCTGGGCTCCGGTGATCCTTCCGCCTCAGCCTTGCCAGTAGCTGGAATTACAGGCATGCGCTACCACGCTTGGCTGATTTTTTTTGTTTATTGTAGAGATGAAGTCTCGCCAAGTTGCCCAGGCAGGTCTCGAACCCGCGGGCTCAGGCAATCCACTCAACTCAGCCTCCCAAAGCGCGAGATCACAGGCTGAGCCAGCGAGCCCAGCTTGGTGGAATGTTTTAAAGATGTAGGCTGAATCTAGTTGGTTATAATGTTGCTCAACTCATCTGAAATGTTACAATTCTTTGTCTAATTGTTCTATCATTAAAATTGTAGTATTGAAGTTCTCAGCTCATAGATATGAATTATATATTTCTTCTTTCAATTATATGAGTTTTTGCTTTAAGTATTTTGGGCTCTGTTCTTAGGTGTACATATGTTTATTGTTGGTATATCTTCTTAATTGATTGACTTTTCATCATTATTAAATGTTTCTCTTGCTCTTTCTAGTAACTTGTTGGTTTTTTAAAGTCTATTTGTCTGGTTTTAGTATTTCTACTTCATCTGTTTTATGGCTTGTATAATGCATATTTTTCTATCTTTTTTCCAATCCAGGATTTTGATCAAAATTTGATAGCCCAGGTGAATATATCTTGTCTTCCATAAATCTGTAGGGAAAGAAGGTTTAGAATCAATAGATTTGCTTAACATTTGTTTTATCCTACTAGTTTACCCTGAGTTACAAGGTTAGAGAAGAAAAAAAAACTTTAAGAACATCATTTTGTCAACAAAAAATCTTAAGCAAACCAAGAAGGAGGAAGAAAGAGCCATAAGAAGAAGGAAAAAGAAACAAAAATAGTGTGGCAATAAATGACTTCCAGGTTTTTAGAACTAAAAGTTTTTGAGTATAAATTGTCTGTGTCTAGCAGTCTGCCACTCTAACCAAATTTCTTAAATGATGCTTCATGATGTTTTCTGCTTCTGTAGAGCCCACAAGACTCTTAGTCTTAGATCATTCATTAGCACTGAAGTCTGGATAGTTGTCATAGGATGCCTTCAATTGGGAAAATGTATACAAGGGTCCAGTCTCTGGTTTTTACTGTAGTATTTGTGCTTAAAATTCTCTTTCAACAAATCCTTTGATAAAGTAACTTTCAACAAGGTATTAAAAGGTTTACAACTGGGACATTTAGAATAAAGCAAGTTTCTGAGTTGAAGGTTATGTAGTGATTCCTGTGATTTCAGGAGAGCTGCCTGAACAGGTTGATGATACGCTGCTATGCTGCATTAAACCTTGATAATGTTTATCCCTATTAGCCTATGAGAAAGACAATGTCAAGGTTAAGATCTGACATTCTTAGAGACTCATGGTATCCCAGGACCCACTAATGTGGAGGTAGTCTCTGATTTTATGTTGAAGTGAGCCTAAATGCTATAAGAGCCTTTAAAGGTAAAATAGTAACATATTTGAAATTAAAGGACACATTATGCATCAAAGAAAACAAGACAATTAAAATAAAATACGGATGGTAGTTAAAATAAAAAATAAAATGTATCAAAAATATTATGCCAATAGATTCAACAACTTCAGTGAAGTGGCCAAATTTCTTGAAAAACACAAAATTCCAAAACTCATAGAAGAAGAATAGACAATGGAACTAGTCCAATATCTATTAAATATTTGAATTACAAACCTCTCCTTAAAAAATCCCCAAGCCTAGATGGCTTTACCTGGGAATTTTAGCAAACATTTAGGCAAGAAATAGTAACAATCTTATGTCATTACATAAAAAAGAAAAAAAACATATATTATAAAAATTTAAAAGTTTGCTTTTCAAATAGCACAAATTAAAAGAATAGGCAAATTGCAAAATAGTTTTTATATATACTTTGCAAAAATATATAAAAGGATGTTTAGGATATGTATAGGATATCTTATATATATTATACACACCTGACACCCCAATGCATAAAAATTTCCTACAAAATGCTTGAAAGAATTCAACTGGTCTTGGAGTCTTCTTTATAGCAAGCTTTCCAACAGTTTCTCATAAAATTAACCATGTACTTATTATATAACTCAGAAATTCCATGTTCATGAATTTATCTGAGCAAAGTGAAAATATATAGCCACAACAAATTGTATAAGAGTGTTCAAAGAAGCCTTTTTAAATCAGCAGTTCCAAATTGGGATCAATCAAAATGTCTAAAAAGAGAAAAATAGATAAACAAGTGGTGGTCTACTTATAGAATAGAAGACTACTCAGTAATAAAAAGAAATGAATTACTAATACATTGAACAATTAGGATGAATCACAAAAAAATTTTACTGAGCCAAAGAGGCCAGGCACAGAAGAGGAAATAGGATGTGATTCCATTTATTAGAAATCTGGAAACAGACAAACCTAACATCTGGTACTGGGAGCCAGTACAGCAAGAGCCTATGTCAAGGCAGGGGTTAATGGGAAGGAATTGAATAGATTTTTCTGGGTTCACGGAAATTCTCCTTATTTTGTATTGACTGGTGGTTACATGTTTTTATGCAATTATCAAAACTCCTATAACTAAATACTTCAGAGCAATTAATTTTATTTTGTGTAAATTAAATCTCAAGAAAGAAAAACAATTTCCCTTTGTCTGATATAGAATCCCTTCACCTTCCCCATTCTCTAATAAAATCACATAATAAAAAATAACAAAAAAAGAAGGATTCTACTGGTCATTCATAATATAATCAATTTTCAGAAAACAGAGTTGTCATGCTTCTATATCTAAATAGCAACCAATAAATTCTGAGTTAATAATTCCTCTCTTGATACAATGTGATGTAAAATGTCAGCAGTCTTGAATTAATAGCAACCTACAAAGGCTACTTTGAGCTGTTCATAGGATAAAGCCCAGATTTTTTTTTTGGTCACTTTCTGAAGTTCCATGAAAACCTCGACCAGAATATTGGCAGCAGTATCATGTAGCAGGCTCTGTCCACTAACATAGTCTCTTGTAGAACTTATATTTGAGGTGGCCAATTCAGCTTCTGAGAGGCTAGCATATGTGGCCTTTATTTGGAGACAGTAATGAGAAGAAGACAGTATTGTGCTTATAAAGTGTGAGAAAATTAGTTTTTTTTCTCATCCACTCTGTTGTTTCCTTTCAGCCTTTCTCCACTTGAAATATTATCACGAAACCTCAAGGTGGAGCTATCATCACATTGTTTCTCACTGACTTTTCTGTTATTACAAACATACCAAGAAAAAAAAGTAACAGCATGGTTTCCATGTGTGTGTTTCTTCTGTGATTCACTTCCAAAATTATACTTATTATTTCAAGACCCTTTGGGGCAGAGGTCAGCAATTCACACAAAATACATTTTCTATTGTGACCAGGTAATTATTTCTCCCCTCATGAGCAAACTTCATGAAACAACTTCTTTGCTATGTGTGAGGAACTTTGACACTATCTGTACAAGAATAGGCACATAGACCAATGGAATAGGACCAAAAAAAAAAAAAGAAGAAGAAGAAAATGCTACAAAATATGGCTGCTGTAACTTAATTGAAATTCAATAAAATTAAAAATTCAGTTTTATAGTCACACTATGTACATTCAAGTACTCAGCAGCTACAGGTTGACATCCATATTGGATGGCACAGATAAAATACATTTCTATCATCATAGTAATTTCTATTGAAGAGTGCTCCTGTGAGGTAACCAATTCTACTCACTTTTGAAGGATAAGAAAGAACATATTGATGGTATTTATATTTCAGGCAGAAAGCAAGACTCTGGTCAGAGAATCATTATTTACTTTGTTGCACCTAATAATGTCACACTAAACATTTTTTCTAACTTTTAATAACATCTTTGTATTTAAGATTTCTCTATTATTTTTTATGTTTAAGTACATATACAGATGTGCCTAAAGGAGCAGTCTGACAACAGGAACCAAACCCCAACATCAGAAAAACCCTCCTCTTTGATTCTATAGGGTAGCATTCATGAGCTCAGTAAGCACTATAAGTAGTAAAACAGAATTGGCTTTAATGCTCAAATACACTAATTTTTAAGGGTGAAGCTCCAACACCTATATTTTTTAAAGTAGTGTGTCCTGCAGAATCTATTTTTTACAAGTTCAAGATGATTCTTATCTTCGCTACAGTTTAGCCACCACTTACAGTATTTATTTGCAAGTCAGAGTACACAAAAGTAATTTTAAAACTAAAAAGTTTTGTGCAGCTATTCATATTGGAGGAGAATGTGTATTCTCTATTCTTCATGTTTTCTTAAATGGGAGGAAATGTCTATTCCGTTAGTGTATAACGAATGGGAGGAACACTTCTGTTCTCTTACATTTTACTCCCTTTCTATTTATCCCAGTGAGAGGAGGAATAACTTTCTGATTGGTAGCATTAGGGGGGAAATCATCTTGTATGCCTCAGCCTCTTCAAGGTTTTCTCTCTTTTTATGTGAGACTGTTCTCTAAGGGCACAGATATCCTCTGCTAATGAGTCCATCTTATTAGGACATGTCAGGAAACTCAGCTGTGACCAATGTTCAAGCCACAGTCTCCAATTTAGCCTCATCAGCAATAGTAATGATAATTTGCTTCTCATTCAAGTGATTCCAAACTTAGTGGCTTGACCCTTTCAGGCTCTAACATCTGATGTAATAGCCAGGAACCAAATCTAGGTCAACTGCTTGGAAGACAGTATACTCAGCTTTATTTTTTGTTTAGTCTACATTTGTCTGCCCTTGTGTACACACACACCACCACCACTTTGACACACCATTGCTTACTACACACAGCAGAGGTCTCTCCCTTTCTTTCTCTCCTTGAATTGGAGAAATGCACTTGGAGGATGGAAGTGTGCTCCTTTTGGTAAAAGGGAAGGCCGTGCTTTGGAGTGTGAAATGGCTATGGGATGGGGAACTGGGAAGAGAAATAGAGAGACGTTTGGATAGACCCTCAGTTTGTTCAGTGTGGAATGAGTTGCTTTTCTTCCATCAGCTCTCAAGTGACAGGGTAGGTTTGTCACGTTGCTTTACAGTGTTTTCCCTATTTCGTTGTAGAAAAAGATCCCAAAATAGTAAACAACAAAAAAGCGGAAGACTTCTAACGGTCAGAAACTAGATATGTCCACTGTTTGGCTTGTAATCCTATAACAAAATGGCATCTAAAGGAACCTTGGTTTTGGTTCTTTGTTTAAATGTATGTTAGCCCTTATAAAGTTTGTGTTTATTGCCGAGAGTAGGATGAAGTAGATACAGAGAAGTGAGAATAAACTGGATTGCTTTGGCAAAAGTAAGAACCAAGATAAGAATAGAATAAACTGGTTAGTTTAAAAAAATACAAAATAATTATATGGAACAATCCTATGTTTTAAGATGACAAATGTGTTACAGTTTCAAGATAATTGTCAACTGTTGAGCCTCAACTTTTGAATCCTGGAAGATGAAATGTCTGCATGCTTTTACCAGTCATAAAGTGGTAGTAATGAGTCACAACAAGGCAAATAGTAAGAAGGCGTATCCTATGACCAGGATGTGATGGACAAAGAAGCAGAGAGGAGAAACATCAGCGAGGAGAGAAGAAAGAATGACCCGGAGATGAGGGTTTACCAGTATATTGTACATTAACAATTAACAAATTAACAATTAACAAATTAACACCCCTTGTGGAATCCTGTCTTTTTCTGATTGCAACATGTTTAAATGGAGAAAAGAAAAGTGGATATGAGTAAAAACCCAAAGTTTCTTCCTTCTGGTAGGGTAAAGGCAACTTTAGCTGTGTTAATGAGCTCAAAGCTTGTGTGAATGACTTTCAGAGGACTCTCACCATCCACCTGACCTAGGTTTGCCACCTTTTGCTACTACTTTCAGAAATGAATTTCAGTTTTAAGGGGACTAAACCTCTAGTTCAAAGGATCATATCTGTAGTAGAGGAATAATCCCATAGCGATAACTCTGAGGTCTATTCTGAAAACTACAGTGGAAAAAATTTACAAATAAAGTTTATTCAGAAAAGGGTACATAGGATGATGAGGGAATTCAAAATCATGTTCTTTGGACGGTGTTGTCGTCTGTTTTGTTTTTTTAAGGATCTCACGGTATTTTTCCTGAAGAGAAGTCTCATGAGGAATAAAAGTAAAGTCTTCAAATATTTGAAAAACTGTCTTATAGAAAGATAGACTAGATTTGTCATTTATGGGCCTCGCAGGTGAAATAATACCTGTGGTGGAAATTATGAGGAAGTAAATTTCAACTCAGGAGAGGTTTTTAGACAGCTAGTTCTAGACTCTTTTGAACAGCATTTTTCATTGATGAACATCTATACAACTCTTACAATCAACCTTTATAATTTTCATTTCTTAGTTCTTTTTACAGACTGCTTATGGCATTGCAACAAGCGCCTATGCTCAGTGCAGTCTGATTTTGTATCTGTGCATATAAATACGATACAATTAAATATTATATAATCACTGAAGTGAACCAAATCAAAAGCTGGCATCTTTTGTTTATCATTAAGGAAAGAGTCTGGTGCCAACCTAATAGACTTCTAGTGTACAGCCGAAAAATACAGAGATTTTTTTTTTTAGGTCAAAGTCTCCTTTCTTGGACTCCTCTTTCTGGAGTAATATTCCTTATATCTGAGACCTTAAACAACCTTTCAATTAAAAACCTGAATCCAGGACAGTATTTTAATAAAAGGTTAACATTGAGTAGTTGTTAAAACCACATGTGTTAAAGTTCTTCCTGAGAGTGAAAATGTGTTTTTAAATGTTAATTAATTCAACTACTTATGAATTCTAACAGAAAAAATAGTAACAAAGTACAGAGAGAACCATCACCACCCCCTACCCAAAAGGTTTTTTATATGGGAAATGTTGAAATTTTTCTAACTTATAATTGTTCGTTTTTGATAGGGCTATTTTGACATTATTCACATTGTGTACATTTTTAGCAGTAGCCCAATGCAAGAGAGTCTTAACGCTTTCCATAACAGTAAACACAATGTTTTTCACCTCTCTTGCCCTTTGGCTTATCAAGGTTTATCAGATGAGAGCCAAAGACCTTGCAGGAAGCCCTTGCAGTCTTTTTCGTTTGAGCAAGAAAAGTCATAGTGTATAGCAACAGAAAGTTTTAAAAAGCTTATCTGATTAAAAAAAGACAGAAAAAGGACATCAGTCAATCCATTTTGTATAAGGTCAATACGGAACACTGACAAAAAAAGAAATGCTGGGCACAAATATTAGATTTGAAAATTCAATAAAAAACTTCTAGTTTTATAGAAGTTCTAAGGAATTATGCAAAAGGAATATATGTATGTTTAGAATATATACTTAGTTTAAACACACACTAGCATGTCATAGCTACATGACACATACACAAATTGCAAATACATTTTACATGTATATTTTATTCAGAAGCAATATATGAAGCAATTTTGAACCCAATTTTTTTAAATGTTACAATTGATCTTGCTTTTTATTTTCACTTTTTAATCTCAATGCATTCATTAGTACCCTTTCCATAAACCCCACCTAGCCCACCTATTCTCAAAATCTCCAATAATATTTAACTTGAAGATATGTTATAAGGATTATGTGAGGCAAAGATGTAACATACCTGCTTAAGTTGGATTAGCACCTAATATATAGTAGTTATGCAATAATTGTATGTTTTTCTTTTAAGAAGTATCCAATGCAAAAATAAGTTGATATTAGGCCACCTGTATAAAAAAAGGGATATTTTCCATTTAAAATGTTTTCGTAATTGGGCTTCTGAAACACAGACTCAGTTTTTTGATGCATATTAAAAAGGCTGCTACAAGCCGGGGCTCGGTGGCTCAGCCTGTAATCCTGCGCTTTGGGAGGCTGAGGTGAGTGGATTGCCTGAGCCGACAGGTTCAAGACCCGCCTGGGCAACTTGGTGAGATCTCATCTCTACAATAAATCAAAAAATTAGCTGGGCGTGGTAGCATGTGCCTGTAGTTCCAGCTACTTGGAAGACTGAGGCGGAAGGATCGCCCTAGTCCAGCAGGTCGAGGCTGTGGTGGCCGGTAGTGGCCACTGCACTCCAGTCTGGGTGACAGAGTGAGACTCCAACTCAAAAAAAAAAAAAAAGGCTGCTACAAATTTATGATTTATGACAATAATTTGTTCTGTTATTAAATAGCTCTTCATTGTGCTAATGGCTTCATAGTTCAACAATATTATGTCAATTACTTTTTAAAATCTCCCATTTATAAACTATGAGCTTAAAATTTAGGAATGGCTCAAGTTTGATGAATGTGGATAGGCACAGTTTTTGTTACCTCTAATACAGACTTGAGACATTTAGTTCTAAAACCTATTTGAATTCTATATTAAACGTAATTTCTTTTCATGTCCCTTAACATTGTAGATTTTAAACATTTATACAGGAGTTGGAAAATTGCATTTTCTGATTTTTGAAACGTCAATAAAATTCATGAATATCAAATAGAGTCATAATTCACAAAAATATCTAATTAATACAAGTTAGATTATTTTGTTTTGGCATCTGAAAAGTAGGCTTCTACCAATGAAATAAGTCAATATTAATATATAATTCAGCAATGACCCCAAAGAGGGCAGCTCTAAGGGAAACCTTGGGATGCACAAAGGTTCTATACTACCCTTATGATCTATGTCTTTCTCCAATTCAGATGACCCCTTCTCATTCCAGTTTCTCATGTGTTTATACTTTATCATCCCAGCTAGAAAATCTGCTCACAGAGAAGGATCCATAATAAATACCTTCCTACTGAGATGCATAATTCTAATAGAAGCATATCTGGTTGCGATTAATGGCTCCGAATTTTTAAAAATTAGTTTCAAATCCTGGTGCTTTCACTTACAACTTGCTTCTCTTATATCTATTCATATTTTTGAAAAAACACACAATACTTCTCAAAATGTACTTATGCAAGACTATAATAAAGGCAAAGGGTGTGATACAACAGTGGTGATCCACTTTTACTACCCAATGAGCTGTTTCATTATATGTTTATTTAAATTGTGCAGGACATTGCTTTTCCTTTGTCAGGTCAACAATATGGTATGCAGGTGCTTTGTGAGTGATGAGGGGATAATAAGTTCACTAAATATAATATTTTGGACAGCAAAATATCACATATATTCTAACATTTACAGGGAAGGGGGTTCTTTGTTAGATGATATCCATGCAAGAAGTCCAAAAGGAACAAAATTTTCCACTTTAATTTTGATGATATTGAAAAAACAACATTTGTTACTATTATGGGGATATAAATCTAAGTTCAGAATAAATGTCCAATTCAGTAAAAACCCATCTGTACACTTCTGGAGCCATAAGCAAAGAGCTAATGCAATTCATTTGACACCTATAGGCAGATCTGGATCCTTGATGTATGCAGCCCACGGTGTCCTTTAGTCTTTGATGTCTTTCCATGACCTTTTCCAAGGAATGGATGATGACATCCACTTATTGGTTCCAGTTCCTCTTCCCAATTAGGAGGGCATTTTTCTGATGAGCATAAATATTTCCCATTTTAATTCTCCTTTTCCATTTCCATAATATTTTCATAATATAATGTATAATATGACATGGTTACTATCCAAGTCTTTTTCCGAACATATTACTAGTCTTTTGGCTATGACACAATAATCAGCATGGCTGTTAACTACATCTTTTTCTTGTTCTTCTCTTTCTCCTCCACCTTCTCCTCACCCTCCTTTTCCTCTTTCTTTCTTCTTTCCTTCTTCTTCTTAATCAATACTCTTAATATTCTTTGAACCTTCCATTAGGCAAATTCATCTTTTCCTTTTTCAGTCAGAATGTGGTCATGCGTCAGCCACCATGTTGCAGCCTTTCAAGTGTTGACCCTCTATCCATGAGCTACCATCAGAAAGCAATGCTGACTTTTTTTTCAACCTCTGATAATTGGCCAAAGGTAGGTTTCATTCCATTTACAGGATTAGGTAAAGCAGGAGGATTTAAGGTAAGGCTTAAAAGCATAGTTACTGTTTATGTATGCAATGGATATCTCATATGGTTACCTATGCTATGTGTTCCACTTAATGAGGAAAATTTTTTTGCATTGCCCTAAATACTTAAAGTTTCAAAAAATTTTTATGCCTTTATGTAAAAAAAATGTAGTTTCAATCCATAACCAATAATAAACCCAAACTATCACTTGACGAAACTATAACTAGTAGATATCTCAAGTAAACTTATAGTTTAAAATCCCAATGGTTATTGCTGGATGATAGTAAAAAATGTACCAGTAGGCATAAGTGACAATTGATAACACTGCTAATATCATCTGAGAATTAGTGGTTTAAGCCCTCACTGTGCTTGATTGAGCAATGGCTTTTCAGGGTTCCTATAAAGACTTTGTTATTCAGAACTTTATATAATTTAATTTTCTTCTGTGTGACTTTATGAATGAATGCTAGCAGGATTCTTAAATGTGAGAAGTGATACTACAACAGCCAAACTCTTATTTAAATTTCAGACCTAGCAGGTAAAGCAATTTGATTTTGATTGTTTGGATGGAACCAGTGACTCCAGTCAAGTTATTGTTTTTTTAATTTTTAATTTTTTCCAGAATTAAGAATTCACCCCCCCCATTGGTTATATAATTAAACAAAATTGTTGTTCAATTTTAGATTGATCTTTGGATTCAAACTTTATACTACATATGGATTATTTTATCAATATGATAATTGATGGTGTTTCTCAATATATTGAATCTAAGCCTCTTCTCACTACCATCAGAGAGCAATGTTGACTTCAATAAGCAAGAAATGTTAAATATCCTTGTGGGATAATAATAAACATGGTGTTCCTACCACTTAATGGAACCTGAGATTAACTTTTCTCCAAAATACAAACTGTGAAGAAATACTTAGCTGAAAAGACCACCTAATACCTTTCTTTCTTAGTTTGTTACATGGTCTTGTATTGCTTACTTCCATCTGGTACAACTTATACTATTGGAGGCACCACTTTGTAGAATCCTCTATAATCCATTGTTAACATCCAAGATCCACCAGATTTTTTTCAGTTTTCATGTAAGAATGTTAAACTCAGGATTGGTAGGCGCTAGTTCAACTGCACCTAACATACCTGCAATCAGGACTGAAATCTTCTTATACCCCCAGATAACCTATGTTTTATATTGACTATTTGAATTGCCTTAGATAGTTCCCATCTAGTATGTTCAATTAAAAATGGGACCAAAAATCAGATTTGTACACATACCTCTTCCCAAAAGCTTAAATAAGGGAAAACATTTCATCCAAAAATCATGTCCATACAAACAATACATTCAAGAAGTGGTAATGCAACTGTTACATGTAACTTATTTCTGTAAATTTTTATCTAGAGCCACAGTTTTGCTTTCAATTTTTTTACAGTCATATCGCTGTATTTTTCTAACTTAAACATACTTATCTTTCATTCTTTTTGAATGCTTTGCTAAGGATAGTATGTGGTTCACTACTGTCTAGCAAACTCAGTAAAGTTATTTTAGCAACTCTAGACAATTTAACTCACAAAAGTGTGAAGGATTATAGATCCCAATGGGTGGGGGGAGGTGTTGCCAAGAGACCTTGGTCACTGCCCCTTAGAATTGAAGCCCATTTCTTCAGTTCATACCATCTAGTTTTAAACAGACTGTGAATTCATTTTGTGTATTTTCTTCAGATTTCTTTAATTCATCAATACTAGGATAAATTGGGTTGCTACACTGCCATGCCTTTAGTTCCTGAGGATTCTACTCAACCTTTAATAGTGTCCATCAATACCTTGAAAGGCACCCTATTGAGATTTCCCTTTTTCATTTTGTCTCTATTAGCCATCTAAAGACTTCAATTCACTCCACTTAATATGTTATTTATCTTTGAAAATGTTATTTCCTCTCTTTTGAGTAACTTGACTCCTGCATATCTGTCAGTCTTATTTTAGTAACTGCATTAACAAGACCATGACAGATTCCATCACATAATTTTTCCCTCTCATAGCAAGATCACATTTTAAGTTTACATTATACCAGAGGAGTGCCCTTTATTACAGCATCATTCATCAATTAAATGTGACTTGTATTCTCTACATATTAGCATCCTTAGTGGAGTATTTCATTTTGTAATCAAAGTGAGAGAGAAATTTCTTTTCTTTTCTTTTCTTTCTTTCTTTCTTTTTTTTTTTTTTTTTTAGTTGGAGTCTCACTCTATCACCCAGACTGGAGTGCAGAGTCTGCTCCCGGCCACTGCAGCCTCAACTTGCTGGGCTCCGGTGATCCTTCCACCTCAGTCTTCCAAGTAGCTTGAACTACAGGCGTGCGCTACCACGCCCGGCTAATTTTTGATTTATTGTAGAGATGAGGTCTCGCCAAGTTGCCAAGGCAGGTCTCAAAGCCGCAGGCTCAGGCAATCCACTCACCTCAGCCTCCCAAAGCACTGGGATTACAAGCTGAGCCACTGAACCTGACTGAGAAATTTATTTTCATGCTAAAGATTCATTGCTTGAATTTCATCTTTGATCCACATGAACAATTTAAGGGTAAGATTAGGGCAATTTTCATACACATACATAACGGTAAAGGTAGATACCAACTGAGGGTCTCCTAGAATCAATGGTAATATTTCAGGTTCTTGAATTCAGGAAAAAAAAATCTTCCTGGGGTGGAGCTTAAGTTGGTGACCAGACGTGTTGGACTATGAGAGTCTCTGCAAAAGCAAGTGTTCATAAAGACTCTCTGCATAAGTAGATGTGCACTGGTGGAAGAATGAAGTCCATCTGAGGGAAGACTTGGGTTCATGCACCTGGGGAACCCTCTGAGAGCAACTGCAAGCCCCCACTGCCCTGAGATTGGAGTGCAGGTGCCCAGGATCATTCATGGGATGCTCATGAGAAGAGCCTGCTGAATTCAGCTGATTCTCATCACCTGGTGCCTGGCCCACCCCATCACCTGCTATAGTGGGTCAGCTGGAGCCCTGGATCTGATCAGAGGAGAGAGAGGATTGGGGAGAGCCAGAGAGGAGCCCCATGTCTGGTGAGAAGACGTCAGCTGCAGTCATTTTCTCTATCTTAGGACCAGGCGGAGACCTGCATTGCCCCCCTCAGCTCCACCCAGCTCCACCCAGCCTCTAACTTGGGACCTAAGAGAGCAAACCTATACCCCTGCTGCATGGATAGATTGCAAGGCAGTAGGAAGTGGGTTCCAGGGTTCCCATACACCTATCAGTGGATACTGGGATCTACAGATAGAGTTTGAATCACAGTTCCCTCCTCAACTAAATCTCAAAACTGTGAAAAGTACAGCCCCCCCAATCCATAGTCCAGCTTCAGAATTGAACAGTCAGAGTATCCACATAAGGAAGAATAAGAGACTGAGCAACCCCACCATCACTGAACAAAAGAATTAAAGACGAGGGGGAAGAAGGTGGGGGGAGGGGCATCTACACAAATGAAGAAAAACCAGAAGTAGAATATGGGTTTCACACAGACCCCTGGGAGGTCAGACACTGAGAAAACAGACTTCAGACTGCAAGCAATGAAAAGCCCCCAGAATGACTGCTCTCAAACTACAAAGCCAGATACCAAGACTTTTAGGGAGAGCAAAAAGAATTGATGAGAGACAAGAGGAGACTAGGAAGGAGTTGATAATTGAGATAACAGGAGTAAAGAATACTGTGAATGAAATAAATAACAAACTGATAAGCATGGAAAGTAGAATTAGCCAAGCAGAAGAAAGAATCTCAGACACTGAGGACCAAAATATAGAATTAACCCAAACTGTCAAAACCATACAAAAGAAGCTTAAAAAGACAGAACAAAACCTTCAAGAGATGAGTGATTATTTCAAGAGGCTGAATCTAAGAGTAATTGAACTTACTGAGGCAAAAAGAGAGACAGAGACCACACTGGAACAAACATTCCATGAAATTATTCAAGAAAACTTCCCCCATCTCATCAGTGATGCAACCATTCAAACACAAGAGATTCAGAACCCCTGCAAAACAAAAAATGAGAAGATCAACCCCTAGACACATAGTAATGTGCCTAAACAATGTAGGAATAAAAGAAAAAATCCTAAAGGCAGCAGGAGAAAAAGGTCAGACTACCTACTGGGAAGACCAATTAGAATAGCAGCAGAATTATCTACAGAAACACTTCAGGCTAGGAGAGCTTGGAGCCCAATCGTCAAAGTTCTTAAAGATAAACAATTTCAACCAAGAATAACCTACCCAGCCAAGCTAAGCTTCATTGGTGAGGGAGAATTAAAACCTTCCCAGACATTCAATCCCTAAGAACTTACACCATCTCTAGACCAGCTCTACAAGAAACACTCAAGAAAGTATTAAGCACAGAAGAAAGAGAAAAAAGAATGGCAACGTTCTTCACAAGAGTGCAGGAAGAATGAAAACACACAGGGATCAACCTAAAAATCAAAAGAAAAACAACAAATAAGAGCAACAACAACTCTATAAGAACCTCATGACAGGGATAAAGTCTCACATTTCAATAATTAGCCTGAATGTGAATGGATTAAATGCACCATTGAAAAGACATAGAATGACAAAATAAATAAAATATCATGAGGCAACAATATATTGTTTCCAAGAGACTTGCCTCGCCAGAAAGGACACTCACAGACTCAAAATAAGAGAATGGGAAGCAAAATTTCAGGTGAACAGAGCACAAAAGAAAGCAGGAGTTGTGATCTTAATATAAGACAAAATACCCTTTAAGTTATCAAAATTTAGAAAAGATACAGAAGGTCATTATATAATGATAAAAGTTTCAATCCATCAACAAAAAATATTCATCCTAAACATATATGCACCCAATAGAAGAGCACCAACTTTCATAAAGCAGCTTCTAGGCAAACTCAAAAAAGATATTGACTCTAACACTATCATAGCTGGGGACTTTAATATTCTACTCACTACCCTAGACAGATCATCAAGACAAAAAATCAGCAAGGAGATCAGGAGCCTCAATGTGACACTTGACCAGATGGACTTAATTGATACCTACAGGACACTTCACCCAATGACCACAGAATATACATTCTACTCATCACCACATAGAATGTACTCTAAGATTGACCACATCCTTGGCCATAAATCAAGAATAAAAAAATTTCATAAGATTGAAATTTTGCCATACACCTTCTCAGACCACAGTGGAATAAAAATAAATATCAACACCAACAAAGTTCCCCCAAAACCCACAAAGACATGGACATTAAGCAGCATGATGCTAAGCAACTCCTGGGTCAACACGGAAATCAAAACAGAGATTAAAAGATACCTGGAAACAAATGAAAAGGAAGAAACATCTTACCAAAACCTCTGGGATGCCATGAAAACATTAGTAAGAGGGGAATTCATATCTATACAAATACACAAGAAGAAAATGGGAAGATCACAAGTTTACAGCCTAACAAGTCACCTAAGGAAGGTGGTAAAGCAAGACCACCAAAACCCTACCTTCAGCAGAAGAATCCAGATCACCAAAGTAAAAGCCCAAATCTGGGACAAAGAAGACAAAAAGATAATACAAAAAATCAACAAAACAAAAAGCTGGTACTTTGAAAGGATAAACAAGATTGATGGTCCCCTATCTAGACTGACCAAGAAAAAGAGAGAAAAAGCCCAAATAAACTCAAACAGATACACAAAAGATAAAGTCACAACTGACTCTGAAGAAATACAAAAGATTATCAGAGACTACTATGTATAATTGTATGAAAACAAATACGAAAATCTAAAGGAAATGGAGGACTTTCTGACATCACACAACCTCTCCAGGTTGAAACAAGAAGAAATTGAGACCATAAATAGACCAATAACAATCCAGGAAATTGAGTATGTCGTAAGAAAATTACCTACAAAAAAAAGTCCTAGACCAGATGACTTTCCAGCAGAATTCTACAAAACATACAAGGAGGCACCGATACCAATTCTATTGAAAGTATTCCAGGCGATTGAGAAGACGGAACTCTCCCCAAATCATTTTATGAAGCTAACATCACACTGATACCCAAGCCAGGTTAAGAGCCAACAAAGAAAGAAAACTACAGGCTTCATTCCTGGGATGCAAGACTGGTTCAATATTTGTAAGACCATAAATGTAGTTAAATACATCATCAGATGTAAAAACAAAAACCACCGGATTATATCATTAAATGCAAAAAAAGTTTTTGATAAAATTCAGTATCCTTTCTTGATTAAAACCCTCGAACATCTAGTCATAGATGGAACATACCTCAAAATAGTAAGAACCATCTACAAGAAAACCACAACCAGCATATTGTTAAACAGACAGAAATTGGAACCATTTCCCCTGAAAACCAGAACAAGAGAAGGTTGTCCACTCTCACCCCTCCTGTTCAACATAGTTTTGGAAGTTCTAGCTAGAACAATCAGAGAAGAGAAGGTGATCGGGGTATCCAAATAGGAAAAGAGGAAATCAAGCTATTCCTCATTGGAGATGACATGATTGTATTCCTCGAAGACCCGAGAGAGTCTGTCAAAAACCTCCTTGCACTGATAAAGGACTTTGGCAAAGTCTCAGGGTATAAAATAAACATGCAAAAGGCAATTGCAAGCCGGGCTTGGTGGCTCAGCCTATAATCCCGTGCCTTTGGGAGGCTGAGGTGAGTGGATTGCCTGAACCCGCGGGTTCGAGAGCCGCCTGGGCAACCTGGCGAGACCTCATCTCTACAATAAATCAAAAATGAGCCGGGCATGGTAGTGCATGCCTGTAGTTCCAGCTACTTGGAAGGCTGAGGCAGAGGGATCACCAGAGCCCAGCAGGTTGAGGCTGCGGTGGCCGGGAGCGGCCACTGCACTCCAGTCTGGGTGACAGAGTGAGACTCCAACTCAAAAAAAAAAGGTAATTGCAGTTCTATACGCCAATAATAAACAAACAGAAACCCAAATAAAAAGCACAATTCCATTCAAAATAGCCACAAACAATGAAATACCTTGGCATCTTCCCAACCAGAGACATGAAAGACCTTTACAGCAAAAACTATTAAACACCTGCTCAAAGAAATCAAAGATGACACAAACAAGTGGAAAAAGATTCCATGCTTAAAAATTGGAAGAACCAACATTGTTAAGATGTCCATTCTACCTAAGGCAATCTAGAGATTTAATGCAATGCCCATCAAATTACCAGCAACATTCTTCTCAGACCTAGAAACAACAATACAGAAATTCATATGGAAACATAAATGACCATGAGTAGCTAAAACAATCCTCAGCAAAAAACAAACAAACAAACAAACAAAACAACAAAACAGGAGGTATCACACTCCCAGACTTTAAACTTTATTATAAAGCCACAATAATCAAATAGCCTGGTATTAGTACAAGAACAGGCATATAGACCTATAGAATAGAATTGAGATTCCAGAAGCAAAAATCTCAATTTCTCAACCAACTCTTCTTTGACAAAGTCTTCACCACCAACCACTGGGGAAAGGAGAACCTATTCAGTAAATGGTGCTAGGAAAACTGGCTGACCACAAGCAGAAGTTTGAAACAGAACCCCTAACTGTCCCCATACACAAAAAATCAACTCTAAATGGATCAGAGACCTAAACGTAAAACCTCCAACTATAAGAACCATAGAAAATGCAGGAGACATTCTTATGGAAATTGGAACCAGCAACCAATTCCTGATCAAAACCCGAAGTGACCATGCCATAAGAGATAAGATAGACAAGTAGGACCTTATCAAACTGACAAGCTTCTGCAAAGCCAAAGAAACCATCAAGAGAGTATGGAGACAGCCCACAGATTGGGAAAAAATATTTGCCAATTGTATTTCTGACAAAGGCCTAACATCTAGGATCTACAAGGAACTCAGATGTGCTGAAAAGAAAAAACCAAACAACCCCATTACAAAGTGGGCAAAAGATATGAATAGACAGTTTTGGGAGGAAGGCGTACAAAAGGCCAACGGATACATGAAAAAATGTTCGGCCTCACTAGTCATCAAAGAAATGCAAATTAAAACTACACTGAGATACCACCTAACTCCAGCCAGAATGGACATCATCAATAACTCAAAAAATAACATGTTGGAGAGGATGTGGCAAAAAGGGAACACTTCTATATTTTGTTGGGAGTATAAACTGGTACATCCTCTATGGAAAACAGTATGACAATTCCTAAAAGTTCTAAAAACTTACCTTCTATATGACACTGCAATCCCCCTACTGGAAATGTACCCAGAAGAATTCAAATCACTCTATAAAAAAGACACCTGCACATGTATGTTTATCACAGCATTGTTCACAGTAGCAAGAACATTGAACCAACCGTGCTGGCCATCAAAAGAGGACTGGATTAAAAAATGTGGTACATATACACAATGGAATATTACACAGCCATAATGATGATAAAATTATAAACTTCGCAGCAAAGAACTGAGTATCACATGTTCTCACTCATAAGTGGACCTTGAACAACTATCGTAATACTATAAGAAAAGGACTGATAGTAGCGGGAAACTGTGGGGACGTGGAGGGGCGGGAAGGTGGTATTGGCAGTAGTGGGAAACTGCCTGGGGAAGGGGTGGCACCCTGAATACCTGCACGATGAATATCTGTATACCTACCCCTGAATTGTACCCCACAATTTTAAAATAAAAAATTTAAAGGCAAAAAAAAAAATCTTCCCTCCTATCCATTGTGTCCAGAGACAATAAAATAATAAACTTTATTAATGTGTAAAACAGTTGCCATTAAGATTCCTTTGGATGCTGTCTATATTTCTCCACCAAATTTGTCAGTTTCTTAGTAGGATATCTTCTAGTTTCAGTAGTATCCTGCTTAGATATTTCAACTTTTATAATTATTTCAGCAATGAGGAATTTAATAAGCACTTGGCATTTTTCAGTCATTTATTGGGATCATTTTCCCATTCCTAACCAATGTAACAATTAGCTGCAACTTCATTCTTGCTTTCTGTTATGTAATCATAATTTCTGTTACTGAACTTGATCATGTAGCCTAGTTTTGGCTATATGATGTGCGAGGTATAAAACCCCTTCCTGGATGGAACTAGTTTTCCTGAGACCAAGGCATTTTGTGTGTGTCTTGGCAGTTCACCACCCAGTGACAAAGCATGTTTTTATATTTTTATATTTTTATCTTGTTTCCTACCCATTTAGCTATTCCTTTGGCTCCATATGTCTTAACCTCTGAATTCCACTGAGGAACCTTTACAGTGAGTAATCTTAGAGCTTGTGTGACCTCAAACTAATGCTGGCTCAGCAGACAGCTTTGAAACAAAGTTTCTTTATCCTTTTTTTCTCATCTTCTTTCTTCCTGAACAAAGCTTTAGTCATTTCATTTGAATAAAGGGGTTATTTTACTAATTCTGTTGACTGTTCCAACCATACCAATTATGATTTTTTAGATTATTGAAAAGACAAAACTCTACAAAGTATACTCAGACCAGGCTTTAATAAAGGCAAAAGATATAATCAGCAGAAGAAAGCAGTCACAATTAACCTTCAGGGAAGTCCAAGGTATCTAGATACAGCCTTTGAATTTATTTCTTATTCACATGGAATATGCTTTCTCACTGGATGGTGAACTGCCATGACACACACAAAATGCCTTGGTTTCAGGAAAGCTAGTTCATCCAAGGTTTTTTAATCCAAAGCTAGGCTACATGACCAAGTTCAGTAACAGAAATTATAACTTCATAACAAAAAGCAAGCACAAACTGTGAATCTGTACAATTTGTATAAACAAAGCTAATGGACTCGTACATGCTGCCTCCTTGGTATGTTAAGAACCCTAGTAAGAAAACACATCAATCACTAGATAATACATTTTATTCTACTGTGTTCAAGGTTCCCATTCTAGCTCCAGACATCCCCTGGGGATAGGTACAGGTTAGATGTAGACTAGCTAATATGAACAGCGTAATTACACAGCAGCTTTGTGGTTTGTGGCAAATTTTTCAGGTTTGTTATGACTTAATTTCCATATATATAAATTAACAAAAATGATATCTAAAATAATATCAGGTTATACTAAAATATGCAAATTGCTAAGTTTAATATCTGGCAAATAGTAAATAAATTTAAGAAATAAAAGCATCACTCCAGTATGTATTGCATACTTGTCATGATCAACGCACTATCTTAGGCTGTTGATGTCACCTTAATTAATACCTTAACACAGGTATTAATACCTTAACACATCGTTAATGTCACAATGCCCAGTGACTCATCAAAGCTCCTAATGGAAATCAGTCTGTGAATAAAATCAGGAAGCAAATATACAAGTCTAGAATCGTGAGATTTATCTATCTGCTCTAACATATTCCTTTTCCTTCCTTTCTTCTCTTAATTTGGATTTTGTTTATTTGCTCATTTAATTCTTCATGTACACAGAAGTCTGTTAACCATAGAGGTAGAACTCTGTGCAGAGGAAAAAAAATATGTGGGTATATAGGTATCTCTGTTAAAAACAAGAAATTTAGATAAAAATAATGTTGAATTTCTCTTATAAAGAAATAAGGGCTGGGCCTGGTGGCTCATGTCTATAATTTCAGCATTTTGAGAGGCTGAGGTAGGAGGATTACTTGAGCCCAGGAGTTCAAGACCAGCCTGGGCAATATAGGAAGACCTCGTCTCTACACAATATAAAAATATGAAAAGTTAGCTGGACACGGTGGCACACATCTTAGTCCTAGCTAGTTAGGAGGCTGAGGCAGAATGATCACTTGAGCCCAGGAGTTCAAGGCTGTGGTGAGCCATGATTCTGCCACTGCACTCCAGCTCGGGTGACAGAGTGAGAGCCTGACTCAAAAAAAAAAATTAAAAAAAAAAAAAAAAAAGAAGGGACACTATTCAAGGTCTACTTTCAAAAGGTAATCAAATTTTATTTTGTATGCGGGACATAGTCATTGATAATTTCTAGTACCTACCCTATTCATTCATTTATTAATCATGGTGCATGTTGAATTATAATGCATTGACAACTAGAATGGACATAAAACAATGTATATCTAGTCTGAGTGTCTTCTGCTTCTCTCATCTGTCAACTGGAGCCATTGACCCCTCCGTTTTCCCCTTGTATACTTATATTTAGTATAAGTGAACAGAGTGGCTTTGTTGACTTTGTGGGTCAATTCCTCCAAGTAAATAAAAGAACATTGGGCTGATGTTTTTCCCCATACTCAATACCAATGTGTGCTAAGTATAGTAGACCAAGTCCATATAAGCAATATGATCAAGTAAAAAGTGGACTGAATCCAAACACATAGATAAATTGTCTTGAAAACAATGCTGCTATTCATTTGCTTTTCTCAAATAAAATCTTGCATGGAAGTCAACATGTAAAACACATATAGAAGTAAATGCTGTTGTTAATTCATGAGAGGAGGTCTTGAGTTTGGAAAACTCAGGGCTTTAGTTTGGAAAACAGAACTAGAGCTACTCTGTGGGGTCAGATTCTCAGAGGATATATTATTACAATAATAATAATAACACATTACCTTAGACCCTGCTTTGTAATGTTAAAATAATAGGGCTGGAAGGAAACTTAGCAGTCAGTCTGGAGGTTACAGCTTACACATCGTTAATGTCACATGTGTAATGTAAACACATCATATGTGATATGGTAAGAAGAGGTTAAGTCTGGGCCCCTGTCTGCGAGCACATTCCCTGGTTGAAACCATCCCAATTTATTTTTGTTGCCACACAAATAAAACTTGTGTTACCCTAACATATTTAAACCCTCCATGGAGATCTGTGGCTTCATTTTGTAGATAAGGAAATAGAAATCTAGAAAGAATAAGTGAGATGTTTAAAATTTCTCATTTCCAAGGTCATATCTAACTCTTTTGTCTCATGACTAGAAAGAAATCTCAAACTATTTGTGAAGAAGAAACATTTAAAATATTTTCTATTAATTTTTTCTAGTTTTAATATATTGGAGACTCAGAATTTGCAAGAAAAAGAACAATGAATTACTTTTTAAATGAAATAATGAGCGACCTACACGTGAAAGCCCCAATTTAAAAGAAAATTAAGGCAATGACATAAAGTCACTCTGTCAAATTGTTTTGGAAGTCCCTAAATGCCTATTCTTTTTATTTTATAAATTTCAGATGTTTGTATTAGATCATAGTGAAAATTATACATTTAATTGTATTATACAGGAAAGAAAAAATGCATAATGTCACCTTATTGTAAAACTATTAATATTCTGGTATACTTTGTTCTGGTCTTTTTCCACTAAATATTTATTTCATATATTTGTATTTGTGATTTTCTCATTCCCTCCTTCCAAGACGCAAAGGAGATCAGTACATGTATCTCCTTTGTGTCCTGGAAGGAGTGGATGAGAACTGGCTCTGGTCTTAAACTAGCACTGGCAGAGGTGGTCTGAGTTTGAACCATAGGGTTACTTTAGAATTCCTATGCAGGCCCTTGTCTTTGTTCGTCTAGTAGGGCGCACAATCCATTATGCCCTTTAAATTATAATCACTGACTTACTTTCTTATCTGGAAGTGTCTATGTTGGTAGTGTCACTGTCTTATGAAGGTATTTTATAAGAAAGTCAGCCATAGGCTTCTATTTTTAAAACAGTTATAAATAGCCAACAGGTATAAGACAGTTTGTAATGAATCCTGTCTCTTAGAATAAAAATACAGAAATAAGCATGCAGAAATATTTAATTGGGGCTTTGTTCCTGTGCTTTCTTTTCTTTGTATGTAGAAACTACTTCACCTGGGCCAAAGGTTCTTGCTTAATTAGTTGGTATACATAAAGAGTAGAATAATTACTCGGTGAGATTTCTAAAAGCACCAGTAACAAAATAGCTGTTAGTCTTTTAATTGCAGAAAAATGTATTCATTTCTGTTTTTACATTCAGAGTTAATTTGGGAACATTCTTCATGGTTAACCAGCAGTAACATTATTAAAGTGAAGCAAAACCTCCCCCCCAAAAAATCTTTAAGATTTTCTTGACTTAGAATTAGTCATTTTAAATCTTAGTTTTTGTATCTAATGAATGTTGACTCATGGAGAGGTTTGACATTTTTTAAAAGTAATGAATATTGAAAAAGAAGAAGAAGAAAGAGATTTGCATACTTGGCAGTTGCTCTATTTCTTTTATTTGGGTAAAACATATTAACTTGACTTCCTCTGAATCAGTGCTGGGGGAAGTCAAATCTCTGAGACTTGGAAGAGCTTTGAACTCCTCCTGTTTTTCAGAACCTATTGTCTTTACCAGGACACCTACACCTAGAAATGTCTCTCTTCCAAAATGAGTCATTGACTTCCTTCTCACTGAGCTAGACCCTCAAAAAGATTGATTACTCAGGAGAGCAGACTGACATCCAAACAATATTCATAGGAATTCCTTGATACAGGTGTAAAATATTATTTCAACTCCTTAAAGAAGAGAAGCATTTTAGATGCTTGTTTAATGACAATGACTATATATGCTGACATCTCACTCCAAATATTACAGTTACTCCTTTTAGAAAGAAAAAACTTGTGAAGTTGGGCGTGTTGTAATTGGTGCTGCTTGCTTCCCCAGCAGCACTCAGCTGTGCTGTGAAAGACCTTAAAAGCTCTAGGTTTATGTCTTCCAAGTTTTCAGTCAAGCTGGCTTGGGCAAAACTGCCAGTGTATTGCGGGTCTCACTATTGCTAGAGCATACAAAATTGAAAGTAATCTTGTTGCCCTAAGTTTGGTGAATAGTGTGCTATATATCTCTTACAGTTTATCTCTACTTGACTATCTCATCATTTATCCCTAGTTCAACACACCAAAAATAAAATAAGATAAAACGAATTGCTGTTTCCCTGCACACTTCCTGCAACACTCCTCTGTCAATATTTCCCTGTATACTGCTAATGAATATATAACTAGACACCCAGTTACCCAAGTCTTACTAGTAGCCTTTTGTCTATCCCAATGTAAGCTGGCACCAACTCCCTTTAATTTTATCTTTATTTTTGCTTTGTATGCGATTTCTCTGTGTTTGCTTGTAGTCGTTTCTCTTGTTTCTCTCTTAGATTGCCATGAAAACATACGCACTGGACTCAAACTGCCCCCACAATCAATTCTAATATCATTGCCGGTCGATTTTTCTAAAATTTAGATTCCAAATGGTCATATTACCTATTGCAAAACCCTTCACTGTTACCTGGCACATTTGGTGACTTTGGAGTGTAATCAAATTCCTTTAGTAGAGAACAGGAGAACCTTGTTTCTAGGAACTCTTTCTTCTGTTCTATGGTAGAAACTCTTATAACCAATCTCACTTTAATTTACTTTATTAACTCAATCTATATACCTACCCTCAAAGAAAAAAACGTTTGTCTTAGAGTCAAAGACTAGTGAATGAATTGTATATTACATGACTTAAGAAAAATTTAAAAACAAGTGTTATCTTTTCAATTAAGTGACTTGCCGGTAGTCCTGGTTACCTTGTATAAGAAGGCATTTAATGTATATTTAGTTTTCCAGATTTCTGTTGTACTCATCTTTTAGTACATACTATTTTCTCTGCTTAGAATATTTACTTTCTATGTCCTTCCTCTTGTCTTCTATTCCTCATTCTTTGTGTGCTAGCACAGTCATTCATTTCTCTATGAAGGACCCATAATATCATCAAATCATGCCACTTCTTACTCTTTGCTTATTAAAAGACAATTCTATATATTTTAATTTAATAAACATTTTAAGAGCAATCTTTTAATTGCTAGATTAATTCATCCTCTCCATCAAGTCAATAACTGAGTGCCCAGCAGAATTTGGTAGGAGAAACAAGCTGGTACATACTTCTGCTTACCCCTCTTAAAAAGCAAAGAGGGTATCTTTAATGTGCAGTCTCAGAGACCTTCCTAAGGAAAACAACTTGCTCCTAAGCTAGCACTGTGAATTTGAATGATAGACTCTTAGCAACCACTGAAGATCACAGTAATCATCTATGTCAACCCACCTGCACAATGTTCCTTAATTCAGCTTTTCAGGTTTTTTCAGGATGACCCTAGGTGTGGCAAATTCTTTCATCTTAAAATATTCTTGATTGTAGCTTTTAAAGATTCCATAAACTCCTTATTTTCCTTTAGGAATTTAAATATGAAATCATTACATTGAAATAACAGTTTTAACTACATAGATCTTGTTATTGGGCATTTGTATAAGTGCTTTACATAAATTAACATTATTCAGAAGTAAAACTTGATAAGACATTTTAAAAAAACCACAAACCCTAACTTCAATCTCTATTTTCACTGTCTCCTTAAATCTTCTAGCTAAGCTATTTATGACCTTTCCCTGGACTAAATTTTAAATAAATCACATACATTTTCTATGCCACTCTTAGAGAATACAGAGTTTTCCAGTAACTGCAGGACCATAGAATTGTCTCCATTTAGTAATTGAAATGTTTGTTCCTGTTTTAATAATAAAAATACAAAATTCCAGTTAGAGCCAACCCTCCCCTCTACTAGCTTAATCAGGGAAACCCACATTAGTGCAGATGACATGGCCAACCTCTTCTCTCTTCTCCACCTGGTATTACTGTCCTCTTTCTCCATGCCAGTTCCTTGTTAATGTATGGGGTCTGACAATTAAGTTCACGGACTTGTCACCATGTGCTTATGTTGGCAGCACTGTACAATTTAGTAAGGTTTCATAATCTTGTTATATCTCTGTCTCTCAGCTGTGTTCATGTTGATGTGATATGTGGTGGTATCTTGCTGAGTGGCATTCAATATTTTTGTTGCATGTTTTTGTGCACTGTCACAAGAATGTCAGAGCTTGAATTAGGGTAACAAAGAAGCATTCAATTTCTTGTTAAATTTGGCAAGAGTGGAAGTGAAATCAGGGACATGTTAATCCAAGTTTATGAGAATAACACCATGAAGAAAACAGCAGTGTACAAATGTATTAAACGTTTTTCTGAGGAGAGAGAAAGCATCACTGATGAAGAGAAGTCAGGATGGCCAGTAACATGCAGAATTCACGAAAACATTATAAACATTCATCGAATTGTGTGTCAAAATTGTTGTCTGACTGTGAGAAGCATAGCAGACCAAATAAACATTGCCAGAGAAACAGGAAACTCTTAACTGAAAATCTGGGCATGAGAAAGTTATGTGCAAAAATGGTCCCAAAGGATGTCTTCCATCATGACAGTGCACCAGCTCACACAGCACTGTCCATGAGGGAGTTTTTAGACAGTAAACAAATAACTGCTTTGGAACACCCTCCTTACCTCATCTTGCCCCCAATGACTTTTTTTAAACTGGAAGATAAAGGAAATATTGACAGGAGGACATTTTGATGACATTCAGGACATCAAGGATAATACAACTACAGCTTTGATGGTGGCCATTCCAGAAAAAGAGTTCTAAAATTGCTTTGTTGGGTGGACTAGGTGCTGGTGTTGGTGCATAGATTCTGAAGGGGAGTACTTCAAAGGTAACTATAGTGATATTCAGCAATGAAGTATGTAGCACTTTTTCTAGGATGAGTTTGCGAATGTAACTGTCACCACTTGTAATCTTTCATGATCTATGGAAATATGCTGTTTTTCTCATGGGATAGATATGCTATCTTTATTCTTTGACACCCTAATTTGATTTTCAGAAGCTCTGATGTGAGGGATCAACTGCTGAAATGCTAGGAAGACCAATAGACAGATAATTTTGCCCTAAAAGTCCTCGTACTAGGGTTGCGTCCTGAAGTAGTATGAGTTAAATATAGGTCTATCTCCACTTTGTATGCAATAAAAATATTTTCCATTTTATTTCTAATGGATAGCGTTAAGAGACGATCATGTCTCTTTAGGATTTATGTAAGACAGAGAAAGAAAGTAAGGGATTAAAATCCAAGATTTATTCCCAAAGAAAATTACTATTTAATATTAGAAACCTGACTTTTCTGACTTGCTAATTTCAAGTAAATTGACTTCAACACAAAATAAAATAAATAGCTTGAGATTGATACTTCTTTTGCTATTTGTAGGGAGCATGTAACTTGCATTTTTATTCATAAAATCATAATATTATGCACTTTTTAGGAAACTTCAGATTATTTTTCTTCTTTTCAACTCTCGAAGTGAATACTCACCTTTGTGTGAGAACTGCTATTTATTCTCTGAAATTTATGACACATTTTAGGAAACACTAACATACTTCAGATACATGAACAACTACAAACAAAAGATAATCTCTATAATGACTCATTCAAAACCCAATACATATTTCTGGATTGCTATTAATTTCTAAAAATTTAACCATTTATGGAGCTATGAGAGAAAAAATGCATACCTTACTTCCAAGAAAATTATTATTGTTAGAGAAATAACAAAACAAAGGTTTTCATGTAGTCATTGTTCATTGCAATAGTACATATATACATTTTATTATTATTATATTTTAAAATATGTATTATGTATATCCTAATGATACTGAGGGCCTAAAAAGGTAATAACGAATCCTTATTATTTTTATATGCCTATCTATTTAGACATGCATATATAATAGTCTCCTTTTTTTTTTTTTAATTTTAGAAAGCAGGATTTATTGAGAGGACAGAAAATCTCCCAGAGCAGGAGGAGACCCGAGGGAGTTGCCCAGTAGTCTCTATCGTTTTGCTTTCCACAATTTCAGTAACTTGCAAAAATATTAAATGGAAAAGTAAAGAAATAAATAATTCATAAGTTTTAAATTACTTGCCTTCTGAGAAGCATAATAAAAACTCAAGTCCTCCCACTCTGTCCCACCTGGGACATGAATTATTTCTTTGTCTAGTGTAACCAAACTATAGAGACTATCTGCCCATTAGTGACTTAGTAGTCTTCTAGGTTACCAGATTCACTGTCACAGCATCTCAGAGCTTGTGTTCAAGTAACCCTTATTTTACTTTATTATAGCATTTTGTTTTAATTGTTGTATTTTATTGTTATTTATTGTTGTTACTCTCTTACTGTGTCTAATTTATAAATTAAACTGTATGATAGGTATGTATGCATACAAAAAATAGTAAAAAATATGGTTTGAGACTATTTATGGTTCCAAGCATCCACTAAGAACCCAGGAACACCTAAAGGAAGACTACTGCATATGTAGATCTATGTACAATTATTCTGTTAAATTAAAATTAAGAAAAACATTTAAATGACCTTTTTGAAAGCTATTTATAACTTCAGAATGTAAAATATATGTTTTGCTAGCTTTTTGGTCAATTATATGCTACTAGAGGCCAAACTTTGACTATGTAGAAAATAAAAATTGAATATTAATTCTTTGAGAAAAATATATGATGAAAAGTTCAAAAATATTTTCCATAGAGTAGTAATTATTCCGAAATGAATTGTAATCTCTATGACTAGTTCATTCCAAAAATGTTTGGTACTTTCTTTAAACAGGTGTCTAAAAATTTTAAGACAAGTGATAAATACATACATTTACAATAACTGGCATAGGTGAAGAGTCATCCAGAGGTGGTAGGCCACAATAAGAAGGACAATTGTTCTTGAGCCTTGTTACTTTTGGTTGAATCCTAACTTTCAGGCTGTTGGACCTTGAACAAGTTATTGCCAACATTTTTACAACTCGAATATTGGTATTATAGTAGTAGCTGTCTCCATGCATTTATTATGAAGACTAAATGAGTCAGTTCGTGCAAAATGCTTAAAGGCTTGCCAGGCTCACAGTGAATAGTCAGTGTATCATAACCAGTAATAGAAGTGGAGGTAACAGTAGAAGAGAATGGTATTAGTATTAAGATCATTAGTAGAAGGAGCAAGATTCATGGTTACAGGGTACAATTGAAAATAAATGAAGAAAGATGATTCAATATCTTCTCTTTTGTGAACTCTCTCTTTGTGTGTAATTCTCAACTTCCATGTAAACAGGCCAAAGGAAATGGGATGAGATTGTTTTGAAAGAGAATTGTACTTTATTTATAGAATGCCTGGGCTATAACTTTCTAAATAAGGTAATGGTGGCAATTTATGAAAAAAAGAGCTTCTCTAAATATCATGTTGATTTTAAATTATGTCAAAGTTATTATGTAAAGAAGGGTGAGAATGCTGCTTTGGTGGGTCCAGTAGAGCAGTGATTTTCTCCAGAAAAATATTTAATTCCGCAGGATTTGTGGCTGGATTCCAACCAGAATGGAAATCATATTTTTCTATATCACAGATGTGTATCTCTAAATGAAGCTCAAAATATAGTAGAAATGTTTTAAAATATAGCTACTTAGCATCTTGAAGCTAAAAAGGCAAATGATGACATTTTTCATGGCATTACTTTGATGTCAAGAAGACCCAGACAAACTCCAATATGAAAACATGACTTTTAATATAGCAGTGCATTTCAGGAAATTGACATATATTGTATACTAGATTGAGTTGCCAAGGGAGAAGTTGTGTCATTGAATCTAATGGTAATGAGAAAGGGAGACAAGCTTTTTTGAAACTTCTAGTACTAGATATTTTTGAATCCCTAGGATAAAAAATATTCATTTCCTTGAAGATATAATTCCCATCAGAAGCTAAAACTGGTCTCTGTTGTTATATTATAGTTCACTTAAATGCTTGCCTTTGCTGCCAGATAATTAGTCATTCAGATTAAGGATCATATCATCAGTTTTTATTTTGCAACTGTGTCTGCCCAATGTCATATCTCTCTCAGTCCCTTTGGTAAGAAAGTTTATTAAATGAAGAAACACATCAAAAATGATGCAATCAAGGCATGAAATTTTCCCAGTCTTTCTTATGCCATATTATATAGTCTCTGTGTCTTCTTAAGCAAAGTGAAGTAGAAAGCTAGACAATGATTTGACAACCATAACTGTTTGACAGATGGATTTCATTGCCTCAACAGAAAGTGAAAAGAGTTTCTGAAATCCATATTATGAAAGTCTGAATAACCTTTCTGTTAAATCTGCTTTCAAAAACTAAGCACATACCTGGCTATATATGCTTCTCTGGGACTTGTGTGTGATTCATCACAAAGCCAGGTTGCTGGAGAGATTACAGAATGGACAAGGATAGAGAGTAGCTATTCCAGCAGGATCAGGCAGTAAAGCAAAATAAAATTAGGGAGAAATTGTTCATTGTTTTATGAAAAATTCAGCCCAGCTCCAAGAAGCTCGAGCATGTTCTTAATTTGTAGAATATTGTTTTTCTTATCTTCTTCTCAGTCATTTTTTCTCAACATCCCACATCTCCCTAGGAAGAGCATTATGAGGACATGAAAGACACGCTTTTCAAATTTGTATGCAACATAACTGTCAAAAGTCATAAACCTGCAATATCTCAAGATAGGGAGCTAAAGAAATATTGACAAATGACAGATGGACTCTATTATGATTAAATTCAGCAGTGATAACTAAATAATTATTCATTCAAATCCAAAATGAAATTAATTTCATAATTTTAGAATTAAAAAGTATCTAAGTTACTTGGAGGTTCAGCTGACTCTCATCTAATTAGGAAGACATGATAGAGCTAACTAGCAGTGGAGTAGTGTGAGAGAAAGAAACAACATCAAGTTTGATCTTCATCAATGTAGGCATGTTATCTGCAACAAAAAAGAGATAAGTTTGCTTTTTAAAAAGATCTCTTATTGATAAGTGAAGCATATACACTCACTTTTAGTATAAATATTAGAATAGAATATTGACAAACTGGAATTTATGTGTCTATGAGCTGTGTGTATGGAGAAGGAGGGAGGGAGAATGACATGTGACTATTGATGAAGGAAATTGGAGGACTTACCTTGATGAGGAAAAGATTCAAAAATCTAGTTCTGTTCTTAAATATGAAAGGATCAGACTTGTTTAGATGATCCCAAAAGGCAGAAATAGAGCAGATAGGAAGTTGATTTTGTCCCATCCATGAGAATTTGACTGAGAGGTTGACTGGTTTTTTATTTTGTATTTTGTATTTTTATTTTTTAAGTTGGAATCTCACTCCGTCATGCAGTCTGGAATGCAGTGGCATGCTCACAGCCATGCCAGTGTTGACCTGCCTTCCAAGTAGCCAGAACTACAGGTGTGTGCTACCATGCCCAGCTAATTTTTTGATTTATTGTGGAGATGAGATCTTGCCAAGTTACCCAAGTTGTTCTTGAACCCATGGGCTCAGGCAATTCGCTCACCTTGGCCTCCCAAAGTGCTGGGATTACAGGCATGAACCACTATGCCCAGTCAAAAGTTTCACTGTTTAAATTCACATTAATGGTAGATTGGTTCTATAATGGAATAAACTCTCTTGGTGATAGATGAGTCATGAATTTATCCACAAGTATTTTTGGATGGTATGGAGGAGGTTTAAGTATACAATATGCTGTTAACTTTAGATAAACAGCTGCTTTAAAAGGTCAATGGGGGATAATATTAGTTATTACACCAGAAAAAGAAATGTCCTGGAAAATCACTAATGAATGGGCATCCTGCCAATGAGGTCTCATCCAATTCAACTTTTTCTGAGAGAATATTTCCGGGAGTTTCTCTTCATGTACCTTCCTAATCTCTAATGAAAATTTAGAAAATGTGATATGGTCTTCTAAGAAAGTGGGTAGTGAGAAACGTAAGCCCAAACATATTTGTAAGCAGTAAGGTTTTGTTTCCCCAAGTTTCTTAACTCTGTTCTATCTGAAATTCTACACCTTTCTTCTCTTCTCAGGGAACATGGTTAGCACATTTGCTATCCAATTCAACTTTTTCTGAGAGAATATTTCCGGGAGTTTCTCTTCACGTACCTTCCTAATCTCTAATGAAAAGTTTAGAAAATGTGATCTGGTCTTCTAAGAAAGTGGGTAGTGAGAAACGTAAGCCCAAACATATTTGTAAGCAGTAAGGTTTTGTTTCCCCAAGCTTATTAACTCTGTTCTGTCTGAATACACAGCAGTATAGCACCCCCACACTACTTCTTGAACACTTCTCTTTATTCCAAGGCGTCTCATATCCAAAATTTCATCATTCTAATTTAATTGATTAAATAAACTGTGAATTAGTAACAAATTTATGCTTCCTATATAGTGAGAAGTATTTCTATCTTAATCTTTAAAGAAGTTCTTGCATCTGAAAATGATACTTCCTCTTAAATTTCAAGAGTTTGCATTGCAACATCTCCAGAGCAGTAGATCAATCTGCAATAAATGAGATGGAAAGCTTGCCAACCTGCCAAGTTAGAGAAGCTAATTAGGGCATAGTTAGATACCAATACCAGACAACTAGACAGCCAGCAGCAAAGGTATTGATAAGAGGTTGCTAGAACTTCACCCTAAGGAATAAGATTCTGGGACTGGGTCCTTGAGAACCCAGATCACAGAGCATAGAACCAAGCCAGGAAAAAAAAATGCAGAACTCAGCCACTAGAGTTAAAATACTAGACTGGAATTCAGTAATCAGAAACAAAGCAAGAGTCTAGCCAATGGAATTACCAACAAAACAGAACAGAAATGGAGTCAGAATTGCACAGATAACAAAATGAAAGTGACAACAAAGCTGGCTAAGGCAATACTTGTGATAAAATTCCCAAGGTCGCCGGGCTCGGTGGCTCAGCCTGTAATCCCGTGCCTTTGGGAGGCTGAGGTGAGTGGATTGCCTGAGCCCGCGGGTTCGAGACCCGCCTGGGCAAGCGAGACCTCATCTCTACAATAAAATCAAAAAATTAGCCGGGCGTGGTA
>CAUYQG010133639.1:0-17039 GCA_963574415.1 Tarsius wallacei | reverse complement strand
AAAATTAGCCGGGCGTGGTAGCGTGCACCTGTAGTTCCAGCTACTTGGAAGGCTGAGGCGGAAGGATCGCCGGAGCCCAGCAGGTCGAGGCTGCAGTGGCCGGGAGCATGGCACTGCACTCCAGTCTGGGCGACAGAGTGAGACTCCAACTCAAAAAAAAAAGAAAAAAAGAATTCGGGTTTTGCTGTCTCCTGGGCTGATCCTGTCAGTTACAGGGCATGTGACCCGGAGCAAGTAATTTCATCTCCCTGAGCATCAGTGTCCTCCTCCATAAAGTGGAGACAAACGATGCCTGCCATTCAGGGACAATGCAGGACAGTAACGGGGTGCCGAGCCAGGGGCTGGCACAAAGTGAGGGTCCAACAGATGACACAATGTTCATTGTCATCATTGTCACGTCCACCATCATAGTACATAAAATATTGAGCACACCTAGAATATTTTGGTCCTTAACATGTTTTCCTTCCTCCCTCCTGTTCTTCCTCCTCCTCTTCCTTCCTCCTTTCTTTCCCACTTTCCCGCCTTCCTTTATTCTTCTCCTCTTTCTACCTTTATTAGAAGCTTCTGATTGCAGCTACCAAGAGCAGTGGTGGCTTAAACAGAAAAAGCGGGTTGCGGTCAGCTCCAGGAGGGGCTTGAACGTTGGGGAGGAGTCTGGTCTTTAGCAGAAGGATGACAGTGGGTCACTGAAGGTTGCAGAGCAGAAACAAGGTGTGGGGAAAGTGGGGGAATGAACCTGGCAGCAGAGCCTGTGAAGAAGTGATGAAGGCAGAAGGGAGAGCCAGAGAGGGTGCTACCCAGGGGCCTGGAGGCCAAGGGAGGAGGGTGGGGAAACAGAGACTGTGTCTTTGTCCAGAGCCTGCCTTGCCCACCAAACCCAGCCACAGAGCACGTGTGACCCCAGACCAGTGCCTGACCTCTGGCATCAGTGAGTTGATCTCAGGCCTCTGCGATGCCTCCTAGCTTCCAGCAAACCCACTCTGGACCCCACAGGCTTCCATCATCTTCCAGGCTGCTCCCTGCTCAGAGATTAATTTGTTTACTCCCTTGCCTGGAGATGAACTGAGAGAATGAATCGTCCATCAGCCAAGGCTCCCCCAACCTTGCACCGCCCCGCCCCGAATGTCCATTTTCTGACAAAATATGTCCTTGCCGCCATCAAGGCTGCTTGGAAAATGCTAATTTTATCCTCGAATTAAAATGTGTTTCCTTACCCTCGTTTTAATAAAAACGAAGCATCCAGAAACACTGCCACAGTGCAGAAGAGAAAGACCTGACATAATTTTTAAAATGCCTTCAATCACGCTGCCTTCTGAACGGTCTGTCCTCTCACCCTGACCCCCTCCCCATCTCCCAACCCCCTGAGGCAGCATTTACATTTCTTAATAACCCCTCATTAATATTCATGAGAAGGGGTGGGTAATAATGGCTGAGCACACCGCACTAATTCAATTTCCACCCGCCTCAGCGTGTTTACTTAATCACCAAGGGACCCGGGTTACTCAGTACAATTATTTATTCGGAATTAGATCTGGAGGCATCTGGACTGGAAACAGGCAACCAGGAGCAAAATGAAAATCAAATTCTCTTCGTCCTGCCAGCCGCCTCCTCCTGACTGTCTGCCAATGCTCCAGGAGGCAGCCAGCAGGGCCTGGAGGATGAGCCTCAGTGCCCACTGGGCAGTTCCTGGAGGAACTGGCTTGTGTGGGGTGGAGTGTGTTCCAGGTGGTATGACCCTGGCAGGACTCTCTCATCACCGTGGCCTAGGAGGTATCACCAGGCCCAGGGGTGGGCCAGGCCAGGTGCACTGTCCCAACCAGGAGTGTGGCTGGCCAGAGGCGGGACTCCAGGAGATTCTGGGGTATTGGCCCAACCTGGACATGCAGTGTGGACAGGCGCTTGGTCACAGGCCCCAGTGGAGGTGAGAGTTCATGACACAGGATCTAAATAATACTTGCTCATCATCAACCCACTGCTTAACTGTCACCTCCTCCAGGAAGCCTTTCCTGGTCTCTGTTTGGCTCTCCTATTATACACCTCCTATTACAACCAGGATGGACTTGGTCACAGCGCCTGGCCCACTGAGGGTGTTCACACAGTCATTTCTAATTAGCTTTGCAGGGTCTGTTTCTCCCAATTGACTGTTATCTCTGTGAGGGTAGGTCCCATGGCTTTCCTGGTCATCATGATTTCCCAGTATCTAGAATACCCTGCACAGAAATGCTCAACAAATACTTGTTGACTTATTGACTGACTTACCGATCTTGAGCCTTTGTTTCCTTGTCTGCAAAATGAAGCTAAGACTATCCACCTTGAAGGGGTGCTGTGAGGTCCCAGTGTTTTCAGAGTAGAGCGGATTCAGAGGATTTTGGTGTGGAGTATGCCGAGTGCTGAGCTCAGTGCTTGACACATGAGAAATACCCAGTTAACCTACAATGCTATTATGGTGACTGTTATTTCTGGTGGAGGAAGAGCACAGAAGAATTCACTGTGGCCAGCCTCACAAACCCAGAGGAGTCTGGGCTTGGAGGACGCGGTTCTCAGAGTCTTGGCATGGCTTTCTCGAGTTCACACAGCGAGTAAGGTCAAGCCTCCATTCTGGCTTTGCCTCTGGAGAGTTGGTTGACCTGGGCAAATTGTTTCACTTTTCTGATCCCAGTTTCCACCACTGTAAAATGGGAATATAATGGAAGTCATTCGTTGGGTTGCCAAGGAGGACTCAGGGAGGTCCCTTCTGCAGTGTAGCTCGGAAGCTGGTACAGAAACTTTATAGAAGGACTCCTGTCATGGAGACGTGCGTGGGAGTCGTCAGGTAGAGGGATGGCATGACTGTCTCCAGTTCTCAACCTTCTGCCCCTCTGCTCATCCTGCAGGGCTGGGCTCGGTCAATGAGAGGCACTGGTGAGAGACTGCAGCACCGTGGGAAGGGAGAAGCCGGGTGTTTCTCTTGTCAGTCTTGGGCGGCATCTCCAGCAGGGGCTGTTTCCTCCATGTCTCCAGCTCCACTGGAGCGCCATGGGGGAGTCCCATGCTCCACCAAGAGCCTGTTCCTGGGCTGCCAACAAGGCCCCCTCCTTCTGGCCCACAGGCCTCGGTGGCAGCAGCCTCCCACTGTTCCTAGTCTTGGGGCGGCTTCACAGTCTTCAGTTGGCATCTCAGCAGTTCCACCACCTTCCATTCTCTACACTCAAGTTCCTCTTCTGTGAACGCTCGAGAGCTTCCTGGTTAGATACTGACCAATACACTTTCCTGCCAGGCTGTGAGCTCCTGGGGAGGGCGCCTCTTGTATCCCTGGGCATGGACACAGAGAAGTTACCCAAAGGTGAATGAATGAATGAATGACTTTTCTAGCCAGGCTCATTCTTGCATAGTGAAAGAGAGGAGGCATAGGGGAAGAAATTGCTCTCTGAGATTAAAAAAATGTATTAAAACAACATCCGTAATAATACTAGAGAAGTTGTTTATAAACAGGAAAGGCTTTCTAACATTTCTGTGCCCGTAACCCTTGTAAACTGTAAAGTTCGGTACCCACACTGGACTGTCCTGCTTTAGTCCAGCTTAGTGTTTCTGTTGAGGTGGCTGCAGGGTGGGAAGCCTGAGGGAAAAAAGAGAAGATAATGGGTTGGAGGCAATGTCTCAGCCCAGAACTAAAGGCAGGGAGGAACAGGGGACAGCAGATGATTTAATCATTACGGAGAGGCTCCGCCCCTTCCCCCCTGCCTCTGAGCACCTGGACCTCGAGTGACCAGCCAAGTCCCTCATTAAGATTTCTCAGAACCAGGGCTGGGTTGGAAGTCAGTCAAGGCCCACCAGCCTGTACGCCAGAGACACAGAGAGGGCTGCGGGAGGGGCCTCTTTCTAAAAGTAACCTGGAAGCAGCGAGCGGGTATGTCATGGGATTCAGAGAAGAGAGCGAGTGAGGGGAATCTTAGAGACACGAGGGACTGATCCAGCCTGCCTTAGGCTGGGCTACCTGGAAGAAAAGGACCTAAAACAAAGATGTGGGCATGCGCAGTTTGTTTGGAAGATGCTTTAGGAAGAGGGAGAAAGGGAGTCAGGAGGGCAAGATGGGGTAGGTGATGATGGCCATTGTGGGGGGTTGGGCTGGGCTGGGGAGAGCTCTGAGTCCTGCACAGAACACATCTCAGAATTGGTCAACTGGAGGATAGGAGGCTGGGGCACATATCCTCATCTCCTGTTTCCCCAGGGGTTGAGCACTGCCCTGAGCAGGGCATTAACTCCTTCACACCATGAGGCTAGGCCTGTGGGTCATGAGCAAGAGACCGGGGCTTCCAAGACAGCCTTGAGGTACAGAAGCTGAGAGAATGGGCGGGCACTGGAGGCGAGAGTGTGTGCAGGAGCTGTGAGACCCGGCTGCGGCTGAGGTCAGGGGTGGGAGACAGGGCCATGGCATGGGGCACCCAAAGCACCACACTGCCCCTGATGTTCTCCAGCCTGAGTCTGCAAGTTTCATTTCTTTTTCACATTCACTTAATAAACACTTCCTGAGTGCCCACTCTGTGCCAAGAACTGTGCCAGGAGCTGGGAGAATGTGCGAACAAGACACTTGTGGCCCCTGACCTCATGTTGCTTATGTTCGAATTGAGAAGGCAGATGATAATGAACTCAAGAGGAAACATGGGGGGAGTCTGCTTCAGGCAGGGCCTGCAGTGAGGGTCACTCTGGGTGGGCTACCCTTGAGCAGAGCCCAGGTGATAGGAAGGAACGGGACATGCGTCTCCCACCAATGGCCTCTGACTCGGTGGTTCTGAAAACGTGAGGTTTCAGGGACCAGTACAATATTAAACTTTTTTTTTTTTGAGAATCAATGTAGGGTTACTAACTTTTTATTTTGCCAAATAGCATCTTTAAAAATCCAACCTGGGAGAAAAAAAATATGGTGACGGAGCCAGTTGGACTGTATGAGTCCCTGTGTGATTGAGTGCATGGACGAATTTACATATGTATCTGTTTGTAAGTGGGTGTGTGACTGGCTGACTGAGTGGGGACTTGGGAGCAAGTGACCAGGGCTCTCCGGGTGAAGTGGGTGGTGCCAGCAGCTGATCTGCTTGGATCCTAGTGCCTCCCAGGATGCAAAAGCCAAGAGACACTTTCTAAAATCAATAACCTTTTCATGAGAAGAAGCTGCCAAAAGGATGGCCATTGCCAGAGTGCCAAACCACCACAACACCAGGCCAGACACTGGCAGTGAGGGCTGCAAAGGGAGCACAGCAAGGAAGCCAGAGGCGGATTCATACTGGAGAAGATGAAACAGGCACCCCACCACCATCTTGAAAACTGGGCAGGGAAGTGCTCCAGCTCGCTCACCATGGAACAACAGACCCACTCTCTGTAACCAGCAGGCTAACTATTCAGGGGTTGATTGTAACCCAGAGGGAATATCCTGAAAGCACAACTTCAGAGGGACAGGATGAATACGGAGTCTCAGGCACCCCACCCCCTACCCTGATCCAGCCATGGGACAAAGGGTGTGACCAGAAAAGGACTAGGAAGACCCCCCAAGGAATCAACAGTGAGTCCTGGGTTGACCCAACCCCCTCCTCCTCAGCAATCCTCTGATTGTCAGACCCACACAGCTGGGCCACAACTGAGAGGGATGAATCCAAGTTGAACCTGGATATCAGCCACAGTAGAGGAACTCTACTCTGGGATAAGCCTGGCTGGGACACCTGCCACCAGCACCTGAGGAGGAGACAGTGCCACACCTTATGAGAGCAGGAGGAGAGGACTGCTGTCCCACCAACCCCCATTGTCCCCTCCTCCCCCACTGGGTCACATGCTGGATATATTGTGGATATTGTGAATGAGCCCACAGCCTCACAGGAGATGGCAGACAGGCTTACTGTGAACAGTTGAGAGGAATAATTATGGAACCTGCCTCAGGAGGGTGGTTAATGCCCAGAAATTCTTTTTTGTTCTTCTTTTGTTTTGGTTTAGTGTGTGGGTTCAATTTTCATTCCTCTCCCCCTTTTTTTTCTCTTCTTCCTCTTTCACTTTTCGATGTGAAAAAGTGTATTTTCCTGTTTTTTTTAATTTACGTTTTTTTTTTTTTTGAGTTGGAGTCTCACTCAGTCGCCCAGACTGGAGTGCAGTGTCCGCTCCTGGCCCCCGCAGCCTCGACCTGCTGGGCTCCAGTGATCCTTCCGCCTCAGCCTTCCGAGTAGCTGGGACTACAGGCGCGCGCTACCACGCCCGGCTGATTTTTTTGATTTATTGTAGAGATGAGGTCTCGCCAAGTTGCCCAGGCGGGTCTCGAACCTGCGGGCTCAGGCCATCCACTCACCTCAGCCTCCCAAAACGCGGGATTACAGGCTGAGCCATCGAGCCCGGCTTCACAGAGTTATTTTAAAATCAGTTCTGTACATTATACGCCGTACTGTAGGTCGTCCACAGGTAAGTGCTGCGTCACTGGCCTTTATACACGGGATTTGGGAAAGTGACATGCTGGGTGCTCTGTGTCTGCTTACCTGAAGAGCAGCTGCTGAAGTTTAGGCTCTGCAAAGTTCAGACCACAGTTCAGGTGTGACTCTACCTTAAAGACAGGTCCTTAGAGGGCTTGAATGCAGACACTTGGCAGAGGGTTAAGAAAAGTTTATCTAAAAATTGCATTCTTAGGCTGGGCATGGCGGCACACACCTGCAATCTCTGCACTTTGGAAAGACAAGGCAGGAGGATGACTTGAGGCCAGGAGTTGGAGACTAGCTCTGGGCACCATAGCCAGACCTCTTCTCTCCAAAAAAATTAAAAACTGTTCTCATAATTGCGTCCTGAACATTAATCACAATAGCACAAGGGAGGGATTGGCGGTCATGGGATACTACCAGGGGAGGGGTGTGCGTGGGTGGGGGGTGCATGTAACAACACAAAGCGTCCTGGTCCTCAACCAGGGGAAGTGAGGACCAGTTGGAGGCCCAAACTTCACCTGCATGTAGATTACTTATATTACTTTTGCTCAGTTACACTCAGCATTTGGCGTCTCACCATGGCACTGTGCCTCGCCAATAGCTGAGAATCTGCATTCTCCTTTGGGCATCTCTTTGTGTCTCCTCTCCAGGGTTTTCTGACCTGTACCCCACACCCCTATAATAAAACAAAGTTACCAAAAAAAAGCACTAAATTAAAAAAAAATTAAATTAGCCAAGCATGGTGGCATGTGCCTGTAGTCCCAGCATGTGTCTACTTGGGAGGCTGAGGCAGGAGGATTGCTTGAACCCGGGTATTTGAGGCTGCAGTGAGCTATGATTGTGCCACTGCACTCCAGCCTGGGTGACAGAGTGAGACCTGTCTCTAAAGTGAAATGAAATAAAAATCGCATTTTTTAATTGCTGGAAGGATAACAGATTTCTGTCTTGGCTACATAATATTATTATGTCAGCCCTTGAGAAATCTGGGTCAGTGTCAGTAGCAGATATAGAAGTTGGTGGAAGCTTCAACCCCTTCTGAGGTTGGACATCTTAAACTATCTCAGGCTAATTTTCAGGAAACCTATACATCTTGCGATACCCACATGTAGCTAAAGGGAATTGAAAGGCAGGGTGCAGTGGCTCTTGGTACCAATAGAACTATAACTAATTTGTTAAGTTTTTAAACAATTGTTTATTATAATTTAACTGCATCATTACAAACTGTATAGATAACAAAAACAGCCATCTATCTGACTACTAATAATGTACTACTGTCTGATGGGAGAAACGGGCATTGTGGAGACATCATTGGCCTAAGACTCAGATAATTCAGCTCTATTTGCAGGGACACCTTAGTCGAGGTTTGTGCAATTGAACCGATTACTGGTCCTCTCTGGATTCAGTTTCCAAATAAGTCTACAGGCTGGTCATCCTCAAGAAGTGGTGATCCTGCCTCCCAGGGGACATTTGGCAGTGTCCAGAGACATTTCTGAATGTCCCAAGTGGGGAATGTTCCTGGCATTTAGTGGCTAGAGGCTGCCGCTAAGATCCTACAACACCCATCCACGACAGCCCCTAACAGTGAAGAATTATTAGTTCAAAATGTCAGCGGTGCTAAGACTGTGATTCCCACGACCGAAGAACTTACGAGGACCTTTTCCACCCTAGGTGTCTCTCATTCTCAAGCTTAGGCTGGTCGTGCACATCTCTATGTAATTATTATAAATGACCCAGATAACATGAAAATGAGGACATTGGGTGGATTCCGTTGTTCAGTAGGTCTTTAAATGGTGCCATCCTAATTTTCAATGAATTACATAACACAAAGGGAGAAGAATAAATATAGCCAGAATTTACTACTCTGCTTTTTTTTTTTTTCTGGTTCAGCCTTCTCAAATATAAGTTGGATATATTTGGAGAAAACCCAGGATAGATTAAGATGTTTATTCTTTCTGTGGGGTGACAGTTTCTCAATGCCAACTGCCAGACAGGTAGCAGCAGTGTTTATGGGGAAGGGGGAAAGCTAGTTAATGCTGGAGAGCTTAAACACTGTGATTTAGTTGAAGACTGTATTTCAGCTAATGGCAACTTCCAGAGATGTGTACATATCCCTATGATTTAAAGCAAGATTCATCAGTGCTATAAAAATGATATTTTAGTGTGCTGAATTTTATGGCTTGGGCTCAGTTCAGAATGAACACTGATGCTAATAGAAGTTTAAATTATTTTGGAGGAAATGTGTACTTTGAAATTCTTAGAGGTGATTAATGGTGACGGCTGATCTGCTCCATGTTAGTCAGGTAATAAAAGTTGACTTAAAGAACTCGAGAATAGGTTTCAAAAGTAACCGCATAGATACCCATCACATGTTTTGAGGTATTTAATTTGTGGACTGAAGTGCCTTTTCAGTGACTGTGGTGGACACATGCCGGGCTGCAGGGGTCTGGAGAAGAAGCTGGAGTGGCTCCTTGTCTGGGTTCCTCTCCTCAGTTCTCCATCCTGTCCACTCCAGTTCCATGCACGCTGGCAGCCCCGCGTGTGGGGCTGTGTCTTGCTTGTCGTTTGGTCCCTGATGTCTGGCGTGTGGTATCTGGTCATCACCTCCCTGCCCCAGGCCTTGGGCTCCTTCCCTGTGGGCACCCCCGGCACAGCTTTTCAGCTTCTCATGCACCCTGGCTTCCGGCCTCTCCCTCCCTTTCTCCCTCCCTGCCTCCCTCTTCCGGGCTCCTCCTCTCCCTTCAATCCAGCCTGGCTTGGCATTTGCAGCTTTTGTGGCTGTGCAGCTGCATTTCATCTGGCACTTCCAGATGCAGCAGCAGAAGAGGGCGCTCTCGCTAGACCGCAGCCTGCCACATGCTGTGGCCCATCCTTCCATCATCTTACTTTTCCCCCTGCCCTCCCCTTCCCTACCATCCTCACTTCTTCCTTCCCTCCCTTTCTTTCTTTCTTGAGTCAGCATCTCACTCTGTCGCCCAGGCTGGAGTGCAGTGGCATGATCACGGCTTACCGCAGCCGCGACTTCCAGGCCCCAGGCAATCCTCCCACCTCAGCCTCCTGGTGTGCCACCATGCCTAGCTAATTTTTTACTTTTCGTAGAGATAAGGTCTCACTATGTTGCCCAGGCTGGTCTCCGACTCCAGGCTCAAGCGATCCTCCCATCTCAGCCACTCAATGTACTAGAATTACAGGCATAAGCCAATGTGCCCGGCCTCACTTCTTCATGTTATTACCAAAGAAACACTTTCGAACAGCTAATTGGTGCTTCTTCTGGCCTTCTTTTCACCCCAGTCCTCGCAGCAAGAAAATTGGTTTCTTAAAAACATGCCCCCTTTCCCTATCCTGATGATGATGTAGCATGAGAATTGGCAGAGCCCAAGCAGGGGATGATGACAGACACGGCTTTTAAACTTCGTGTCAAAACGTGTTTGTAGCGAACACTGTCCCGCGGAGAGCCAGACACATGCTTCAGCACCGAGGAAAATGGAAGTCGGCAAGCTTTATCTCTAACTCCTGGATAAGAGAAACGGGGTGTTTCAGAGCTGTCAGTAGCACTTGGCTCTCTTTCTCCATGGCTGTGTTTGTTAATTTTCTCCTTGATACAGAACTGGTGGGTAGGCAGGATTGGAGCCCACGGTGGAGGTTCTGGACAGCCTCCGCCAGTGGTTCAGCCCCTGTGCCCGAGGGCCTGCCCATCCCTGGCTTGCGGGAGGTTGTGGCATACAGTATCCTTACATGCTGATGAGGGGTGATCACAGCATGGCTGCTTCTTTTTCTTCTTTGTCATCCTGATCCTGACTGTGCTGGGCCGACCTGCTCTTTGACAATCCAGGTCTGGTGGTCTGCAGCCACCGGGCAGCATTTCTTCTGCTGTTTTTTTCATTGGTCAGCACTGTCGCTGGTGGCTGTAACAGACTTACCTGGCGCTCTCGGCCTGGCTGAGCTACGGCCCGCATGCTTTTGAGGGAAAGTGCCGATGGTCCTCAGAACTGCGAGGTTGTTCCTGTTTGACTGGATCCCAGCTCGTCTGTTGATGCCCTGGAGGTGGTTTTCAACCGCTTTATTTATAGAAATGGCTTATGCAGTGCGGTCAGGTCTGGTTAGTTGCCATAGGGTGCCTTAATATGCTCTCAAATGGGTCATCAGAACCAGGGAGTCCGCTTCCAGGAATGAGTAAAACAGCTTTGGTGTAGAGAATGAGAGTCCTTCGGGTGGCAGAACTCGGTGACTGAGAAAGGCCTTGCCCTTTTCTCGGGGGCCTGGGAAACACAAGCTTTAACACAGGTATGCTCAGCAGAGTCCTGACATTTTTTTAAAGTTATAAAAGCAATATGGTGCTTATTATTAAGAAATTAAGAGGGAATGGAAGAATAAAGGCAAACAGACACAATTCATCCCCCGCTACCCAGGCTTCCAGATACTTATAAGGGTAGGGAAATAATTGAGATGGGGCCAGGGTCACAGATATGAAGTTCAAAACATGTAAATGTCTCATGATAGACATGATTCCCCAACCTGTTTCTTCAGCGACTTTGTTTCGGAGAGTGTCATGGGTCAGAGTATACAGGTCCATCTCAGTCTCTGGAGTAGCAGCATAACCCTCCAGACCGCAGACCCGTGGTTTAGGTCAGTCTTTCATCAATACATGCAAGGCTGTTGTCAACGTTTTACCTTTACAAGCAGCGAGTCAATGAACATATACCTTTGAGTCTGTAGGCTGACACTGCTGTGGTAGTAACACTTAGAAATGGAACTGATCATCGGATGGCAAGACATCTTCTGGATTTTGACAGACAGTTTCCAGTCGCCCCCAAGACCCTGCATTAATCGTTGTTTGCACCAGCACTGAATGCGAGTGCTTGCTCTCCCATACCCTGTGATGCCCAGTGCTTTTCTTGATGGAAAAACGGTTTTGGGGTTCTGTAGTGTTTGGGCCCACAACCCCACCCTGACCACACTCACCAAATAAAATTCTATTTTACTCTACGGAGAGAACAAAAGAAAAGAAAAAAATAACAAGAAACAACTCTAGCGACGTGGATCTTTTGAGCAGCTTAACCAACACCTAAGCAAGGCAGATGAAGTGAGTTCATTATCAGCAACAGGGCATTTGCTTGGACTCTTAGGAGTCACCCTGCTCAGATCTTCTTTTTTTATTTTTTGAGTTGGAGTCTCACTCTGCCACCCAGGTTGGAGTGCAGTGGCACCACAGTTTTGACCTGGGCTCAGGAGATTCTTTCACCTCAGTCTTCCAAGTGGCTGGAACTACAGGCATGCACCACCAAGCCCGGCTGATTTTTTGATGAGTGGGAGTCTCACTCTGTCATCCAGACTGGAGTGCAGAGGCATGTTCCTGGCCACTGCAGCCTCAACTTGCTGGGCTCCGGTGATCCTTCTGCCTCAGCCTTCCAAGTAGCCGGAACTACAGGTGCACGCTACCACGCCTGACTAATTTTTGGTTTATTGTGGAGACGGGGTCTCGCCAAGTTGCCCGGGTGGGTCTTGAACCCATGGGCTCAGGCAATCCACTCGCCTTGGCCTCCCAAAGTGCTGGAATTACAGGCTGAGCCACCGACCTGTAAAAAATCACCGGCCTGATTTTTTGATTTATTGTAGAGATGAGGTCTTGCCAGGTTGTCCAGGCTGGTCTCGAACCCTTGGGTTCAGGTAAGCCTCTTGCTTCGGTCTCCCGAAGTGTTGGGATTACAGGCATGAGCCATCATGCCTGCTTCTGCTCAGATCTTCTTAAGGGAGACAGCAGCCCCTGGACCTGGCAGCAACAGTGTGAGAAAGAGTTGGAGACAGAGAAAACTGCACACACACACATGAACACTTACACACACACGCACACAGTGACAGAGCAAGACAGACCGAGGGACAACTTTTCCAAAGCCTTCCAAAACAACAGGCAAAGAGAACGGAGAACAGAGAGTGCTAGCTCCTGGGAGGAAAAAATGAGATCAGTCTCAAATTGGATCAGCTGTAGCCTATCACATCATAAGGTGGGCGGGAGGGGGGGTGTGTGTGGACGAAAACCGACTTCCTGGAGTGACCAAGACAGATTGCATTAGGCAGTCCCTCATCGGGGGCTCTGGTCTTATACTTCTTTTGTGGCCAGTTTGGGTTTCCTACCATGCTTTTTCTCCCTTGAAATCGCAAAGTTTGATGTATTTGTATTTGTTTTTTCGGATCTCACGATTTGCTACATTTTGCTTTGCTGAACATTTTCTTTTCCCGCTCTTACTGCCTTATTTGCTTTAAAATAGCACATCCACTAAAAAAAAAAAAATAATAATCCAAACTCAACCTTATCATTCAAGTGTGTGTTTTTGGAAAAAAAAAAAAAGACGTTACAGAGAATGCATAATAGCACAGAAGTTGTTTTATCCCGCAATTAAACTTGGGTACAGTGTCATCTTGGTCACTTCTTATATTATGTAAACATTTATTAAAGACATAAAAATTCCTTTTTTAAAAAAGTGCACTTTACTAGGAAATGGGCAGCCAAATTATTTGCTTTATAACCTAAAATTAATTTTCTGAATACTTATTTACTTGGTAAATTCTAAGGGAAGTCAGCTCAAATTCTGTGCCAAATTCAGGAAGTAATCTCTAAGTGGATTATCATGAGACAGAAAAGGATGGATGAAATACCTGCTATTTCACTGAAAGGTAGAAGGCCACCCCTTCTGCCATTTAAATGCTACATTTCCTTTCCCATTCCACACCTCCCACTTCCCCTGCTCTCTTGTGTTTGCTTACAAGAGAAGTGAGACATATGTCACCGCTATCTGTCCCTTCTGCATAAATAATAGAACTCTGGGAAAAAGAAAAATGCTTTGCAGTCTCTCCCTAGACTAATCACAAGCCAAGTGTCTTAAAACAATTTTATATTAAACAATGTTCTAAAGTAGTTTATTTGTATAGACCAATGAGCCACCTTTTTCCATAAATGTCCTACGGTTTTTCTTTCCATTGGCCACATGGACTGTACCATCTCCAAGTAATTTTTAAACCTGAAAAAACAGTGTCTTGTCATTTGCGATGACTCTATGCAGGTAGCCACTGCAACACAGTCTGTTTGGAGAATGGGCTGTTTATTATATAGGCACAGTGTGGATTTGATGAAATGGTAGGCAATTAAAGTTCATGTGAACTTGTACTGGGTTAGAATAGTTCACATATAACAAAAGTAATTCGATTTCTCATACAGTAACCAGCCTGTTAGACGACAGGAACACAGCCGCTATAAAACTTATTTATGAAGAGTGCAGTTAAAAGATAACCCATTTTAATGTTGATTGAGAATTTTTCTGGGTGTGAGTGGGTAGATGAGTAATGGAAAAACAACGTCAACATAAAAATTAAAGTAAGGGAATTCCTGGGTTTGTTCTGTGCATCTGGGCGCTTTTGAGGCTCTGTCAAGCCTGTGCTGGACAGAGTTCTGGCTTAGAAGAAGGAGGGTCTAAGGTTTGACTTGGTTCTACTGTCAGTTAGTCATGTGACTTATCCCCCCAAGTCTCAAACTTCTCATTTTCAAAGAGAAGACTCTTGTGCTACAGAGTATGAGGTCAATAATGTTTGTACAGTGAATAAAAGAATGAACAAAGCTTTTGACGATTCAGTTCCAAGATTCTGAAATTCCGTAGGAATTTGAACGAATAATAAAGACAGCATTGCAGATTTCAAAAAGCCTCCAACCGAACACTCTACTTAGTTTAACTTCGTAGATTTACAGATTTTCTAAATAACAACTTTCCTCAGAAGGGCACAACGTGACAACTGGATTCAGAGTACGGTGTCACATTCGCTGTTTTAGGGAGTCTCGCATTCTACAGAAATGTGACTCTGGGTAATGCCAGTTTGTCACAGATGAGGACGAATTCAGATTTTGTACAAAACATCCAAATGTGTGTTGCATAAAGGAACATTGGCAACCACTAGGGAAGATCTTATCAATGAAGTACACAGGGTCTGAATGTTTGCTTCACAGAGGAAGTGGCTTCACAGACCAGAAAACTAAGTTGTCATAGAAACCCCCATGCCAGATATTTTGTTTCAATTCGAGTATTGACAGATGAAGTGGATTCAGAGGCAAAGGAGCTGCATCACAAAAATAAAATTGGTTTTATTTTTTAATTTAATTGATATCCATTTTCAAGAGGATTTTTAATGTCTAGAGGGGCACACGTATTTTCATGCACATTGTTCATAGATTTCTATTGAAAAACCACATGGCACTGAATCTTTTTGTTATAAAATGATGTATCTCCTCATGTTTATTTTTCGTTGTAAATTATCTTTTGCTTGGTATAAAAATAATTGCACTGGCATCAATTAGCAATGTAGGAAGGAATATATCCCAATTGTTGGCATTTTTATACACGAAATCCTAAATATTTTACTTAAGGAATCAGATAGAATTTTGGTTTAGAAAGGAAAATCAGTAATTAGGCTTGCAATCTGCTTAATAGTCAAACTAAAGTTTAGGAAAACAGGCAAATACTGGATCACTTGATTATCTGGAGAACTAATATTTGCTGAAGGCCTGCTCTAGGCCTGGCTGTCCTAGACCCTCCATGAACGTGACCTCAGTTCGTCCATCAATGACTCTGAAATATAGATCACTTCACTTACTGATGTGTAAACTGAGACCAAGGGATATTAAGTATACTCAGGTAAATAGGCAGAGGTGGAATTTAACCCATCAGACATCCAGAGTGGCGCCATGCTGCCTCACATCACACAGCTAACTAGAGACAAATATCTAGAGGTGGAATTTTATGATAGATAAGGTGCTGCTGACTCTGAAGTAGGGACAACCAGGAGGATGTCCAGGCCTCACATGCGAAAGACCAATGGACCCAGGCAGACCTGCAGTTAGACTTGAATAACCAGCCTCTTTCTGGACCTGGTGTGAATACTTGGAACACCGAATTGTGGACATCAACACATTTTCACATAATTCACACCACTGCCCTTTTGGTAAATGATCCAAAATGTGTCTGCCTATGTTTTCAGCTTTTCAAAAGGGAATGAATCTGGGTTTTTAGTCCTGTACAATCTGTTGGCTGTACATTTTCAGATGATTCTCTGGAATACTTAAGTGTTATTGCTTATAACATGTTAGCTATAATTTTTAAAATATGGCTTAAATTGCACAAAATTGCTTTATTATAGAAATTGTTTCCAAAATCTACAGTTTTGAAATGCACATCCCTGAGGAATTTGAACCAATCATATCATTAGCCAGGGATGTGTAATCGCTCATGACTCACCTGACTCTTCTGATGGGTGGTTAGTTGCTCCACTCTTAGCTCTGTCGTGGATGGTGTGGCCTTTCCTAATGGACGTAGGTTAGTTGCAAGGAGCAGTGTTTACAAGCAGAAGACAATGTGACAGAGTCAAGATGTGAACTGGTATATGAATAACGACAGAAGAGGGAAACACTGGAAAAGGCATGAGCAGATTTTCTGAAACGTGTATTTCAAGACAGAAAAATAAATATGAAGATGCAGTTTAGAAGAATATGTATATAAATATGTGTGTGTGTCTATATATATATATGAAAAATGCTGACTGCCCACAGAAAAAGATTCACAAAGCTCATTCATTCAGTGTGAAATAATAATGATTTGATGGATGCAGCTAATAAAATGTTTACAGAAAGCCTGGCGACATCTGTTAATATGAATGCACTGAGTTCCACTGCTGGAGACCAGCTCCAGGCAGAGAGTCAGGGCCTGAGACGAGAGAATCAGGAACGGCGAAGAACGACATGAGCCTTCCTTCTTGGGTAGAGCTCAAGACTCTGCCAATTTTTATTCAATTCTCACATGCTTATATAGTCCCTTTATTGTCCCCCTTATATCCACAAAAATGAACCCTTTGTTATACATTAAAAGCATACATCACATTTTTTCAGTTATGGGAAAGCTACCCTTTACAATTATCTCCCTGCTCCTTCCTGATACCGGTGATGCTATTTGTGTTCGAGTCAATCAGATAGGAACAAAACAATAGCTGCCAAAAGTTATCAGTTACGACCTATAACCCCTGGGTTAGACAATTTCCTAAACAATTTCCTTTTTTTAAAAAAATTTTTACACCTTCTTCTTAACTTCATGCCTACCACACAATCTAACAACAATATTTTGGCTCCTTACAATTTTCTATATTCTAAAACTAGACATACGTTCCTAACTTATAATTATCTTATTTATCTTATGCTATATTATTTATCTACACCTATTTCTAATCTTATATGTATTTTTTTCACTACTTATGTTTATTTCATTACTTAATTCCTAAATTCTAACTACTTATAACCTATAATATATCTTTCTTATCTATTTGTTTTTATTTTTACCACTTGTCTATTATTTTCTTAATTCTTAACCTAATTCTTATCTAAATAATGACTACACCATACTATCTTACAACATGTCTGAAACTTGTTTTTCCCATATGTGATCTTGAGACACGTCCACTTTCAGAAACACCTTGTCTCACTTTAACAGACTTCCTCATGAATCTTAACCGTCACCGTTGTTATTTTCATATTTTAACCATTTACAATGGGAATGGGAAGTTCTTATTTTTCTTTTTGGTCAATGG
>CAUYQG010133638.1:0-36224 GCA_963574415.1 Tarsius wallacei | reverse complement strand
AACTAGAATCTATAATACTGAGTGACCTCTCACAGAAACAAAGATCTGAGTATCACATGTTCTCACTCATATAGTGAACTTTGAACATTCAATATAATACTATAAGAAAATGACTGACAGAGATGGGAAACTATGGGGGGGAGGGGAAGGGAGATGGGATTAATGGTAGTCAATATCTGTCTGGGGACGGGAAGACACCTCTTGTCAACAAGGGTAACTGAACGAAGCATATTTGTATACCTAATCCTTGACTGTACCCCACAATATCATAATAAAAAATACTGATTATAAAAAATAAAAAAATAACAAAATAAAAAATAAAATGTAGGTTTACTAGGCACTATCTAAAGTCTCAGAAGAATGCAACCATTTGCCATACTGCCTACCTGCCCCCCATTCTATATTCCTTCCCCCTCTTCAAGAAAATGTATAAATAGTAAACTTTCTAAAAAACCTCTTCAGAAAAACAACCACAGATGTGTCTGGGGCTCATGTTTTTCCCAGACACATCCTAAAATTGGCTTGGTAAACGGATTGATTGAGACTTTTGCCTCAGGCACTTTGAGTTTATAAAAGATTCCCACTCTAAGCAATATTTTCCATTAAATCATAATAGTAACAAGTACTATAATTAGTAAATTACTTAAATAACTGCAATGTATTGAGCACTTCCTTTGTTCCTGGCACAATACTACTTCTCCTTGCTTGTACAATTTAATCGTCATAACAGTCATCTAAGGAGGGCCCATTATTGTCCCTATTTGACAGAAGAGAAAATGTATATTAAGAAATGTCTCTGGCCCAGAGTGTGGAGAAAAGGGAAGTACCATACACTGTTGGCAGGCATGTAAATTGGTGCAGACTTTATGGAAAACAGGATGAAGTTTTCCTCCAAAAATTAAAAATAGAACTACTATTTGATCCAGCAATTTCACTTCTGGATATATACCAAAAGAACTGAAAACATAATAAAAATAAACATAAAGGAAATAAAACACTATCTCAAAGAGATCTGCACTCCTAATTTTATTGCAGCATTATTCACTATAGCAAAGTTATGGAAACAACCTAGGTGACCACTGATGGATAAAGTGATAAAGAAAACGGGGTATACATACAGAGTGAAATATTAGCCAGGCTTGAAAAGAAGGAAATCTTGCTGTTTGTAATATAATAGGTGAACCTAAAAGACATTAGGCTAGGTGAAATAAGCCAGACACAGAAAGACAAATACTGTACGACCTCATTTATATGTGAAATCTGAAACACTCAAACTCAAAGCAGCACAGAGAAAATGGTGGTTGCCAGGGGTGGTTCCAGGGAAAGGGTAAAATTAGGATGTGATGTCCAAAGGGTACAAAGTGTCAGTTATGCAAGATGAGTTCTGGAGATCTACTATATAATATGGTGCCAACATCTAACAATAATGTATTATATACTTATTTTTTGTTTTTTAAGATGTGGGATACAATTCAGGTGTTAAGTATGTAAGTGGTCATCTCACAGGTAAAGTTTGGGCCTCCCCTTGGCCCCGACTTCACCTGGTTTGAGATTGGGCACCCTTATTGATGTTACGTGCCCCCACCTCCCCTGGCAGTTTCCCACTATTGCCAAACCCTTTCTTATAGTATTGTGATAAATGTTCAGGGTCCACTTATGAGTGAGTACATGTAGTACTCAGATCTTTGTTTCTGTAACAGATCACTGAGTAATACAACTAAATCCATCCAGGTTGCTATGAAGTCCATAATTTTGCTTTTCTTTATGGCTATGTAACATTCCATTGTGTATACGTAACACAATTTCTTTATCCAGTTCACTTTTGATGTGAAGCATGCTTGGTTCTATGTTTTTGCTATTGTGAATAGTGCTGCAATAACCATGTGTGGGCAGATATCTCTTTTGTAGAATGATTTGAGTTCCTCCAGATATATTCCCAGTAGGGAGATCGCTGAGACATATGGAAAATCAATGTCTAGTTCTTTTAGAAATCACCACACTGTTTTCCAAAGAGGTTGCACTAGTTTGCATTCCCACCAGCAGTGTAGAACCATTCCCGTTTTTCTGCATTCTTGTCAGGATCTGTTGTTTTCTGTTTTATTAATTATGGCCATTCTTACTGAGGTTAGGTGGTATCTCAATGTGGTTTTGATTTGCATTTCTCTGATGATTAGTGAGGCTGAGCCTGTTTTCATATGTCTGTTGGTTGCCTGTATATCTTCTTTTGGAAGATTCATATCTTCAGCCCACTTTTTAATGGGGCTGTTTTTTTTTTCCCTTTGGGCATGTTTGAGTTCCTTGTAGATCCTAGATGTTAGGCCTTTGTCAGTTATACAGTTGGAAAATATTTTTTACCATTCTGTGGGCTATCTCCTTGCTCTCTTGATAGTTTTCTTTGACTTTGCAGAAGAAGCTTTTCAGTATGATTAGGACCCATTTATCTCTCTTATCTCTTATGGCATGGGGCACTGAGGGTTTTGATCAGGAATTGGTTGCCAGCTCCAATTTCCATAAGGGTGTCTCCTGCATTTTCTAAGGTTCTTATAGTCTAAGGTTTACATTAGGTCTTTGATCCATTTGGAGTAGATTTTTGTAACAAATGAATGCTATAATGAATAGCCAAAACAATCCTTAGCCAAAGAAACAACATGAGAGGCATCACACTTGCAGACTTCAAACTCTACTATAAAGCTACAATAATCAAAACAGCCTGGTATTGGTACAAGAATAGGCATATAGACCAATGGAACAGGTAGGGGTCCTGTTTCAATCTTCTGCATGTGGTCAGTCAGTTTTCCCAGCACCATTTACTGAATAGGTTCTCCTCTCTGCAGTGTTGTTGGTGGAAGCTTTGTCGAAGATGAGTTAGTTGAGAAATTGAAGTTTTGTTTCTGGAATCGTTATCCTGTTCCATTGGGCCATATGCCTATTCTTGTACCAATACCAGGATGCTTTGATTATTGTAGCCTTATAGTAAAGTCTAAAGTCTGGAAGTATGATGTATCCACTTTCTTTTACTGAAGATTGTTTTGGTTATTTATAGTCATTTATGTTTCCATATGAATTTCTGTATTGTCATTTCCAGGTCTTAGTAGAATGATGTTAGTAATTTAATGGATATTATACTGAATCTGTAGACTGCTTTGGGTAAGATGGACATCTTAAAAATGTTGATTCTTCCTATCCACAAGCATGGAATACTTTTGTTTGTGCCTTCTTTGATTTCTTTGAGCAGTGTTTTGTAGTTTTCTTTGTAAAGGTTTTTCACTTTTTTGTTTAGGAAGATTCCAAAGTATTTCATTTTTTGGTGGCTATTGTGAATGGAATTGTGCTTTTTTATTTAGTGCTTTATCTGTTTGTTGCTAGTGTATAAGAATGCAACTGTCTTTTGCACATTTATTTTGTACTCTGTGACTTTGCCAAAAATCCTTTATCAGAGCAAGGAAGTTTTTGATAGATTCAGTTGGATTTTCATTGTATAGGATTTTGTCATCTGCAAAGAGGGATAACTTAACTTCCTCTTTTCCTATTTGAATACCCCTGATTTCCTTCTCTTATCTTATTGCTCTAGCTAGGACTTCCAATACTATGCTGAAAAGGAGGGGTGAGAGTGGGCAGCCTTGTCTTCTTTTGGTTTTAAGGGGAAATGTTTCCAATTTCTGTCAATTTAGCAGTATGCTGGTTGTATCATAGATGACTGTAACTATTTTGAGGTATGTTCCCTCTATTCCTAGGTGTTCCAGGGTTTTTATCAAGAAGAGAGGCTGAATTTAATCAAAATTTTTTCTGTGTCTAATTATAGAATTATGTGGTTCTTGTTTTTACTTCTATTGATGTATTTAATTACATGTATGGTCTTGCAGATGTTAAACCAGCTGTGCATCCCAGGGATAATGCCTACTTGGTCGGGGTGGATGATTTTTGAGATACATTGTTGGATCTGATTTGCTAGAATATTGTTAAGAATTTTTGCATCTATGTTCCTCAGGGATATTGGCCTGTAGTTCTCTTTGTTGGATCCTTCCCTGGTTTGGGTATCAGTGTGATGGTAGTTTCATAAAATGATTTGGGGAGATTTTCATCTTTCTCAATTGCCTGGAATACTTTCAATAGGATTGGCATCAGCTCCTCCTTGCATGTTTTGTAGAATCCACTGGAAAGCTGTCTGGTCCAGGACTTTTTTTTTTTTTTTTTTTTTTTGAGGTAGTTTTCTTATATAGAGTCGATTTTCTGGGTTGATGTTAGTCTATTTAGAGTATCAGTTTCTTCTTGTTTCAACCTTGGGAGCTTGTGTAATGTTAGAAATTCTTCCATTTCATGTAGGTTTTTGAGTTTGTTTCCACACATGCATACACAGTAATTTCTGATAATCGTTTGTATTTTTTCAGGGTCAGTTGTGACCTGATCTTTTGCATTTCTGATTTCTGTAGTGTGTTTATTTAGACTTTTTCTCTCTTTTTCTTGGTCAATCTGGCTAGGGGATCCATCAATCTTGTTTATTCTTTCAAACAACCAGCTTTTTGTTTTGTTGATTTTTTTCTATGATATTTTTTCTTCTGGTTTCTTTATTTGGCGTTTTGCTTTGGTGATCTGGATTCTTCTACTGAAATTAGGGTTTTGGTGGTCTTGTTTTTCAAGATCCCTGAGGTGATTTGATAGGCTGTTAACTTGTGATCTTTTCATTTTCTTCATGTGTGTTCATAGAGATATGAATTCTCCTCTTAGCACTGTTTTTATGGCACCCCAGAGATATTGGTAAGATGTTTCTTCATTTTCATTTGTTTCCAGGTATATTTTAATTTCTCTTTTGATTTCTGTGTTGACCCAGGAGTTATTCTGCATCATACTGTTTAGTGTCCATGTTTTTGTAGGTTTTGGGGGAATTTTGTTGATGTTGATATTTATTTTTATTCCACTGTTGTCTGAGAAGGCACGTGGCAGTATTTCAATCTTATGAAATTTTTTTATCTTGATGTGTGGCTAAGGATGTGGTTTAATCTTGGAGTACATTGGTTGCTGGGTGGAGTGTTCTGTAGGTGTCTATTAGGTCCATTTGGTTAAGCATCAAATTAAGGTCCCAGATCTCCTTAATGATTTTTTGCCTCAATGATCTATCTAGGGTTGTTTTGGGGGTATTTAAGTCCCCAGCTGTGATCGTATTAGAGTCACTATATTTTTTTAGTTTGCTTAGTAACTGATTTATAAAAGCTGATGTGCCTGTGTTGGGTGCATATATGCTTAGGATGAATATTTCTTGTTGATGTATTGAGCCTTTTATCATTATGTAGTGTCCTTCTGTATCTTTTTAAATTTTTGATAGTTAGAGGTTTTTGTCTGATATTAAGATCATGACTCCTACCTTCTTTTGTGTCTGCTCACTTTGAATTTGTTTTCCATCCTCTAACTTTGAATCTGTGAGAGTCCTTTGTATTGAGATGTGTTTCTGGAGGCAGCAAATTGTGGGATTGTGTTTTTTATTCAGTTTTATATTCTATGTCTTTTCAGTGGTGTATTTAGTCCATTCACATTCAGGCTGATTTTGAGATGTGAGAATTCATCTCTGTCTAAGGCTTTTACAAAGTTGTTGTTTTTTGTTTATTTGTTGGTTGGTTTTCTTTTGATTTGGGGGTTAATATATGTTGTGTTTTCAATTTTGCAGTCATGATGCATGAGTGTTGATTCTGTTTTCTTGCATTCTTGGGAAGAGTGTGATCATTCTTTTTTTTTTTTTTTCTTTCTTCTGTGTTTAAGACCCTCTTAAGCATCTCTTGTAGAGCTAGTCTGGAGGCAGCATAAACTCTTAGGGATTGAATGTCTGGGAAAGATTTTAATTATCCATCACTGATGCTTAGCTTAGCTGGGTAGGAAATTCTTGGTTGGTCTTGTTTGTCCTTGAGAACTTTGAATATTGAACTCCAGTCTCTTCTAGCCTATAGTGTTTTTGTAGATTAGTCTGCTGCTATTCTAATTGGTCTTCCCCAGTTGGTAGTCTGACTTTTCTTACTGCTGTTCATATTTTTTTCTTTTATATATACTTTGTGTAAGCAAATTACTATCTGTCTAGGAGTTGGTCTTCTCATTTGATGCCTTGTGTGGTTTCTCTAATCTCTTGTGTTTGGATCGTCACTTCTCTGGTGAGATGAGGTAAGTTTTTGTGGCTAACTTCATGAAATGTTTGTTCCAAGGTAGTCTCTGTCTCCCTTTCTGCCTCAGGAATACCAATCAGGCATAAGTTTGGCCTCTTAATGTAATCACACATCTCTCGGAGACTGTGTTTCATCTTTTTAAGCTTCCTTTCTATGTTTTTAACAATTTGGGTTATTTCCATATTTTGGTCTTCAAGATTGTTTCTTCTGCTTAGTTAATTCTGCTTTCCATGCTTGTCAGTTTGTTATTTATTTTGTTTTCTGTATTCTTTATTGCCATCATGTCAGCTATCAACTCTTTCATCCTTCTTCATGTCTTCTGCATTTCTGTTTATCCTTTCCATCAATGCCTTGATATCTGGATTTGTGGTTTGAGATCAGTCACTCTGAGGGCTCTTCATTGTTTGAGTTCCAAAATCTGTATTCTCAGTTGCTATCTTTCCAGGGGTCTGGAGAGTACCTGTGTTCTTCCATTGATTCTTCTTCTTTTGTGATGGTTTTTCCCCCTTTCTTCCCCTTTTTAATTCCATTGCTCAGTGATGGGGGATAGCTTTCACTTCTGTTTGCTCAATCCCCTATACTTCCTTATGTAGATCCTCTGGATTTGTTCAGTTTTGAAGCCAGATTGAAGGTGGGAGGCTGTGCTGTCTTTTTGCAGTTTTGAGATTTGATTCAGATATAATGGGGAGAGCTATGTTTCAGAAGTTATCTGCAGATCACAACATCCACCAACTGGTGTGTGGGTCCCCTAGAGCCCACTACCTATCACCTTATAATCTGTCCATGCAGTGGGAGCATATGTATGCCCCCTGAATTCAAAATGAGAAAAGAAAAAGGAAAAGAATGAATAAAGGAAGAAGGGAGACAAAAGAAAGATGAAGAGAAGGAAGGAGAAGAAGGAAAAGAGACAGACACACAAAGGAACAGAGAAACAAAAAAAGAAAAATAATTTCAAAAATAAAAAAATCAAGGATGCACTCTCCCTTAAATATTCCCATACACTACAGAAAAGAGGGAGGAAAAAAGGGGAAGTCAAATCAGAAGACACTCAGAAAGATATGTGTGGAGAGAGTGGGGGAAAAAAAGATCTCCCTCTTGTGACTATTTCTGAAATTTAAGGTTTCTTTTCCTTTCATTTATTTATTTTACTGGCATGTCCCCAACACCATGGCTTTTGGCAGTGGTAGGCAGTGGGTTCCAGCCTCTAGTCCCTCCCCTCTGCTCTCAGCCTGCAGGCCAATTGGGCTGTTTTCATGTGGGTCAGGCACCCCACAGAGTGCTGGGGGAAGTGGGGATAATTCAGATCAGGATTTGCCCCAACTTGGCCACTGCTATGTCTCCCAATCTGGCTACATGTGTTTCTGCTTAATCTAATGTGGCTGGTGGGACACCTGTCCCTCTAGTATCCTGCACTTGAAGTGTCCTCCCTGAGTAAATGGTAGCAATCCCAGAGGGATTGGTCTCAGAATGTAGGCTGCCCAGAATTTGGGGAGCTAGAGAAGGTCCCTGCCGAGTTCTGGGACAGAGAAAATGGCATCAGCCCACACCTTATCCTCCAATGGGTCTCAGCTCCAGATCTCCTCTATGCATCTTCTCCACAGTCCCCACTGTCAGTGCCCAGTCCATTACAGCAGGTGGTGTAATGGTATTGGCTGGGTGCCAAGTACCAAGAGGCTGCTGATTTCTGCTGTCTTCTCCTGAGAGATGTCCTAAGAATGGTGGATGTTCCTGCACACTGGTGCCAAATCCAGAGCAGTGGTAAGTTGGAGCCCCTTCTGCATTGGAGCCCAGGTGCTTGATCCTGAGTCTCCCCTCAGTTTGGCATTTACTCACTCACTTTCATACACCCATGCAGATTTGTCCTTACGGATACTCATCCGTGCAGAGACTCTCACACTCCTACTGGTCTGTCACCACCTTGCCTGTTTGTCTGCTTTATTTCATTATATGCTTAATATCTGTTGAAAGGATATCTTATAAGTGCTCTTACCACAAAAATAAATCTTAATAAAAAAAGGTGGAAGAAAACTTTGGAAGGTGATGAATATGTTTATGACCTTAATGGCAATAATGGTTTCACAGGTATATATTTTTCCTAAACTTGAGTTATGCATAGCTTTATATATGTCCACCATACCTCAACAGTGTTTAAAAAAAAAGAAAGTCACTTTCCCAACATCTGTTCATCTCCAAGACCAGAGCTCTTAACCAATACTACACTGCCTACAGCAAGAATTTTGTGTGATATTATTTCCCTTTTCAGCAAAAGCATTTTATCAAATATATTCCTAGAAGTGATTTAACTACAATATTCTCAGAAAACTTTTTCTATTAAAAATCAGAAACTGATTTAAATGTATCACGGTTTATGTTTTTAGACATGTAGCTATTATGAGATTAAAATGGGGAGAAAGTGCTAGTATATAGTATATTCAAGACTTGTTTATTTGTGCACATCTTCAACCTAGAGCAGCCCACATTCTAAGAGGTCTGAAATTCATAGTAACTTTTTCTTACCAACAGGATTGGCTTTACTTATGGGCACATACTGAGACAGGTTAGGTAGAACAGGGGAAACCTAAACCTGTCCCAGACAAAAAAGCTTTGCAGATACACCTGTCGACTCAAACCTTGTACTCATTCTGGATGAGGACAAGGCCTTGCCCAACCATCATGCTGTTGACACTTGTGGGATACAGCATCCTGTTGAAAGGAGAAAGGGATCTAGAAAGTCCCCATTGGGATGCTTGTGCACTAACTTGACATTCTGCCCTCACTGTGAAATTTTGCTCATTATAATGATAAAGAACACACCTCTAGGAGATTTAAGAAGCTAATACTATATGTGGCATATGTCTAAGCATGTTAGTTTTTTGTGCATGTGCCAATTAACAACCTTCTCAGAACATGTTATACACAACAAATTTAATAAATATGCAATCACAAACCCCTAAAAAAAGAAATCAACTTTCCTAAACAGTAATTGGGCTATCTCATTCCCAAGCAGCCTGTTCTGCTTCACAGAATGCCTTTTCTTTATTTGCTTGCCTTAATAAACTTCCCTTTAAACTATACTTTGGATTCACTCTGAAATTCTTTTCAGCAGTGAAGTCAATAACCTGACTGACCTACTGACATCAATACTACCTGCTAGCATTCAATAGAATGGGTACAGCAAGGAGCTGACACACAAATATCAAAAAAACTTCCAATTTTGACACTTTAAATATTATCACTTGGGGATAATTATTTGGTGCTGAGCTCTTTTAAGATACAAGTGTATTCACTGTGAAAAATAACCTCAAGCTACTAACAGCTTAGTGTAAATAAATATTCCAAGTGATTCTTGAGAGAAAAAACTAGAATAGAAAGAACAAACAAAGTTTTTTCCTTTGGAGGATTCAGAGCTCTGAAATTAAAAAGATTGCCCAAAGAAATGGTAGATGGCTCAAGATAAACCTTTTTTCATTATGTTGGCCTGATCCTTCTTCCTTTCTCATTTGCAACAATTCAGCCATGTTGTCTAAGAAGAGATTTTATTTATTGAAACCAAACAAATGAAATGGTCATAGTTTTAGCCAGTACACCATATTGTAATATATCCAAAGAATAAAGCTGAAAGATTGTATGGAAAATGCTATGCTTGATCAATTTTGACTGGCCAAGTGAGAGTGAGAATTACATGTAATAAACTTGCTTTAAATGTATAAGCATCCAAGTATTTTTTGTTGTTGTTGAATCAAAGGAATGAGTTGCTTTTATCCTAATTGAAATTATATGTCCTTTTTATTCATAAAATTTCAGAAATAATTTGAATTGCCAAAGCCTTTAATCATGAGATTATTTGCCTTTCAGAGCTGACAGATATTTATATTAAGAATCCAACCCCTTTTATCCATCAGAGCTGAATACTAGTCATTCAACCTGAATCATTTACTATTATATGAAGTATTTTATAAGTTTAAAATGAAGGAGAAAACTTTCATAAGACTTTTTTTCTGTAGCTTCTTAAAGTCAGTCTATTTGTTAAAGTATCTCAAGAGCCATATTTCACTAAATTATTTCTGAATGTAATGCTCAAAAATATGAGATAGCCAAAGGGCTCAAAAAATCAAACTTATATTTTCCTGTTCTAGAGTTAACATTTATTAACACAAAAGGGGTCGCAATTATTTGAACTAGGGTCACTGAAAGTCAGACATCAATAAAGTGTATAGGTAAAGGCAAGTTAATCTTTAACAACTCAACAATGTATTCCAGATTAAAATGATCAACATGAGGCAGCTTGAGTGAGTTTCTCCTACATAGAACTGAGATAGAGTTTCCTCAGCACCCGAGAGGAACAAATCCAACACCATGCCATATTAGCCTCCAAAGGAGTGAAAATAACTACTTAGAACAAAGAAGAAGACAAAAATCCACCAACCTGAGCTGGAACTGGCCAGACTCTTTCCTGCACCTCCACAGTCCACCACAGTCCCCAGACAAAGTGGGGAAGTTGAATGACAAGAATTTGGGAGCTCTGTGCTCCTGCCATGAACTGGCAGGGTTCCCTGAGTCTTGTGGGACTTCAGCCCCTCACAAGAAACTGCCTTCCCCACAGCCCTGGTCTGCCATGGAGTGGTGTAGGAAAAAAAGCATTGAGCATCACCAACCGCCATTTTCCAGGATCTCAACCCTTGCAGGGTAGAATGGTTGCTTTCCAGCCAGCTTGGGAGGGAACAGGCCCCAAGGGCAAACTCCACAGCTGCAGAAAGTCCCTGGCTGGGAGGGTTGCCTGAGAACACCTGAGGCTGAAGGTCAGCTGCACTTTGACATTCAGATTGCAGATTGCCTGAGGTCAAGGCAGGAACTGGTGGACATGTTGCCACAGCAACCTCTTACTCCCTTGTGAACTCTTCTGGGTCCGCTCTGCACAAAGATGTTATTCCAGTGGCCTGGGACTCCCTTCTAATAACCCGCATTGGAAAGTTAAGAGTGCACACCTGTGGGGTACTCCATCCCCTTCCCCTGCAATACCCCAGAAGACTCAAAACAGACAGAAAACTTGGAAAATCCTCAGAGCCCTGCCCTCAGTCTAGGTTGGCTGGGTATTTCCTTAGAGTAACACTCACCAAAGTGAAACCCTACAGCTACCATCGTAGCTGGCTTTCTCCCATAAACACCACCTTCTGGCAAAAAGTCAACAGTACAACCAACCACATCAGACACAATACCTTAGCTTTGGGAAAGGCTTTTCCCCAAGCACCAGCTAACACTTTCCAAGCCACTCTGGCTACTCAGGACATCATAAGCCAGTGCTGGTACAAAGCACAGGACTGCCACATCTGGCAATTGGGTAAATTACCACTTATACATAACCAAGGGAACTCTACAATCCCTACACCACATCAGCCCCCTGGCAACCTCAAATAAGAAGAAATAGTCTACCCAAATTAGAAGGAACTGGAAAAATAATTCTGACAATATGGAAAAAAAGTTATCCAACACCCCCCCAAAAGACTATACCAACTCTTCAACAACAAACCCTAACCGAAATGAAATTGTTGAAGTTCCAGACATAGAATTCAAAAGATTGATGATAAAATTGGTCAACGAACTTCACGAGAAAGTTGAAAACCAACATAAAGAAATTTTAAAAATTATTCAGGACACAGATGAAAAATTCTCCAAAGATATAAACACCCTTAAAACAAGCTGAAATTCTAAAAATGAAAGAAGAATTTAGTGAAGTACAAAATGCAATGGGAAGTTTTAACAGTAGACCAGAACAAGTGGAAGAAAAGATCTCAGAACTTGAAGACAAGGCTTTTGAATCAGAACCTAATCAGACAACAATAAAGAAAAAAGAACCAAGAAAATGGAATAAAGTCTTCAGAAATGTGAGGTTATGTAAAATGTCCAAACCTAAGGAACATAGGTGCTTCTGAGGAATAAGAAAAAGCAACAGGTTTGGAAACTCTATTTGAGGAAATAATGTAAGAAAACTTCCCTGACCTTGCCAGAAATCTAAACATCCAGATACACAAGAAGCCCAAACAACCCCCAGAAGGTTCATTGCAAAAAAGACATCCCCACGGCATGTCATCATCCAGCTATGCAAAGTTAATGTGAAGGAAAGAATTTTAAGAGAAATGAGACAAAATCATCAAATCACTTACAAAGGTAAACCTATCAGACTAAAAGAAGATTTCTCAGAAGAAACCCTACAAGCTAGAAAGGATTGGAGCCCCATTTCAATCTCCTCAAACAGAATACCTGTCAGCCAAGGATTTTGTATCCCACGAAACTTAGTTTCATAAATGAAGGAGAAGTGAAGTCCTCTGCAGACAAGCAAATGCTTAGGGAATTTGTCACCACTAGACCAACTCTAAAATAAATATTCAAAGGAGTCCTAAATACTGAAACAAAAGGTCAAAATACACCAGTAGAAAAATCCTGGAAATCATAAAGTGTGCAGAAATAGAAAACCAAACATCACATATTCTCACTCTTGTGTGGGAGCTAAATGGTCACAAAGATGGAAATAAAAGACCCTAGGGACACCAGGGAGGAGGAGGGAGGGGAGAGTTAAGGTTCAGAAACGACAAATGGAGCACAATGCTCACTATCTGGGGAATGGGCCACCTGAGATCCAATCCCACCACTACACAATATGTCCATGTAATGAATATGCATGTATACCCCCTGAATCTTAAATTTTTAAAAAGGAGTTCCAAGCCTAGACAGAGGACCCAGAGAACATTTTTGAAGACTCAACGATTTAAAATTTCTCCTAAATAGAGATAACACATCTGGGCAAGTCACTGTTACAGCATGACCAGGCTCTTATGCCCACAGCACAGAAAAAACAATACACTGGCAGCAGTCATTGCCATGGAGAAAGGGTTTAATAACTGCAAGGCTGGCTGCCAAACACGAGGAAGGAGATATTCTTAAATCTGCCTCTCCAAGAATTCTAGGCTAGTGTCTTTTAAGAAATAATTTGGTAGCCATGGAACTAGGGAATAGAAGCTGCTGATTGGTTGGTATGAAGTCATGACAGTGTCAAAACTGTCCTCATGCACAGAATCAGTTTCTGGGAGGGAGTTACAGACTGGTAGAATCAGCTCCTTGGCATGTGTTCAGAATCCAGGTGGGCTCATGGAGTCCATCAGAGCACAAAGTTTGAAAAACATCTCACACACCATTCTTAGGTTTTACAATAGAGAGACTGTCTATAAAACAAGTCCCACAAACATCAGCTACTGACCCCTGAGCAGTAAGCCATCATAGAAGCAGCTTAGCAGGAAAGTACATGAGAGATGGGATTCCTGGAGATTAAAGCCGCTCATATCCTTCCATCAATCAAACTTCAGGATGCCATCAAGAAGATCTGTGTGATCTTAGGCTCACTGTTTAAAGGAAAATATGTTTATATACCTCCTAGGCAGCTTACCACCTCCCCAGGGGTCAGGACATGAAGATAATCAACTGCTCTCTATTAAAGTGACTGTGAAAACAGTCATATAAAGAAGATAGTAAACTTAGAAATAACAGGGTTTTTTTAATTTCTAAATATAGCTGCAACTTTGCAGGCTCAGGTCTTTTTCATAGTATTTACCCTGTGGTCCTACACTAATTTTATATAGGTGGTTTTGTCATTATACCTTAATGAGAATCAGAATCCTACTCTTTAAAATAAATCTTTCTGTACCTGCCATGTCCATTTCTTTGGGAAAGGAAGCTCATTGAAATTATGTATTAAAAAAACTTTTTAAATGCTACCCAAACATAAGGTGGTATAATTTGTTATAAAATTCAAAGTAAACTCTTTACTTTTACTTTTTAAAATATCTAATTATAGTGTCTGAAATGCCCCAATTTTATTGTGTGGCAAACTACTCCACATTCTACAATCTCACAGTATCATCAAATATACTTTCAGCTATCCCTGAAAAAAATGTTTCTAGGAATTAATGTACTTCCTGAATCAATATTAGAATCTGTCATCCTTTTTTGACATAATTGTATTACTTTATTAAAGTATTAACTGCCAGGAAGCAGGGTTTAACAGTATAAAAGAAGCCAGAAAGCTTTAAAAAATTCATAGAAGATAGATAATAGCTAACATTGATGGGGTGATCACTACATTCTGAGCCCTTTACATATTAAGTCCTTTAATCTTCACAATGACCCTATAAGGCAAATACTGTCATCCACAGATTAAAGATAAGGAAACTGAGGGACAGAGAGGTTACATAATTTCCACAAGTTCACACAACTAGTAAATGGACATAGCAAGTTATTAAAGATAAGATGGGGTAGGCAAGCAATGATACCTATATTTTAAATTAAGACAATCACGTCTGCCCCTTGGTTTTTTGTCAACAGACTCCAAGTCTCAGAAATGTGGGACTCATCATTATATTATTATTCAGAGTAATTTATTTTTTATTCATAGTTGTAAAACAGGAGTGAGAACAAGAGTCTTGCTTTGTTTTTGTGAGGAGAGGACTCATGGACAAAACCATCTTTCTTAAATGAAAAGTACTTCTTGAAAAGCTTGAGGCTAGTTATTTATGCTAATTGGAATTATATTTAGTAAATCATCTAATGCCAATCCTTTATGAGCTACTAACAGAATTAGTTTTATTTGGGTTCATGAGAGAAGAAGTAGCAGAGGCCTTCCATCCAAAAAAAGGGAGATGGGGGTGAATTTGTAGGCATATGCATGTGTATGGGAATCAGAGAAAGGTCTCAAATAATCACACATCAATAGAAAGGCTTTGGATTAGAGTAATAGGGTGATAATAAGTACAGTGGGACAATCACGGCTCACCACAGTCTCAACCTCCTGGGCTTAGATGATCCTTCCACCTCACCCTCTCAAGTAGTTGGGACTATAGGCACTCACCACCACACCTGGCTGATTTTTTTTTTTTTTTTTTTTTTTTTGTAGAGACGAGTTCTTGCTATGTTGCCTGGCTGGTCTCAAAATTCTACCACTTCAGCTTCCCAAAGTACTGGGAAAATCAGCCAGGTGTAGTGGTGCGTGCCTATAGTCCCAACTACTTGAGAGGCACGAGCCACCACGCCTGCTACAACCACCATATTAAAAAGGAAGTGAAGATATCCATATGCAGAATACTGAAACTAGATCCCTGTTTCTCCCCATATATAAAAATCAAATCAAAATGGATTAAAAATTTAATCTAAGACCTGAAACTATAAAACTACTAGAAGAAAACATGGGAAAACACATTGGTATAGGCAAAGATTTCTTAAATATGACCCAAAAGCAAAGGCAAAAATGAATAAATGGGGTCACATCAAGCTAAAAACCTTCTGTACAGCAATGGAAACAATCAACAAAGTGAAGAGACAACCCAAAGAATAGAAGAAAATATTTGTAAACTACCCATCAGACAAGGGATGAATAAGCAGTCGTATATATAAGGAGCTCAAATAACTCAACAAGAAAAAAATTTTGATTTTTTTTTAACGGGCAAAGATCTAAGTACACATTTCTCAAAAGAAGACATACAAATGAACAACAGATGTGTGGGAAAAAAAGCTTAACATAGCTAATCATTACAGAAACGCAAATCCAAACTACAATGAGATATCATCTCACCCCAGTTGAAGTGACTTTTATCCAAAAGACAGACAATAATGAGTGCTGAGGAAGATGTGGAGGAAAGGAAAATCCTCATATACTGTTGGTGTGAATATAAATTAGTACAACCACAATGGAGAATAGTATAGAAGCTCCTCCCAAAACTAAAACTAGAACTACCATATAATCTAGCAATCCCACCGCTGGGTACACATTCAAAAAAAGAAAGACAGACAATCAGTATATTAAAGAGATATCTGCTCTCTCATGTTAATTGCAGCATGATTCACGATAGTCAAGATATGGAAAGCAACCTAGTGTTTGTTAGCAAGTGAATGGATAAAAAAATGAAATCATGTAATTTGCAACAATAAATAGAACTGGAGGACATTATGTTAAGTGAAATAAGCCAAACACAGAAAACAAATACCACATGTTCTCACTCCTATGTGGGAGTAAAAAAAATTTTTTTTGAGCACATGGAGATAGACATGATGATTGCCAGAGACTGGGAAGGGTCGTGGAGAAGGGAGGATAAAGTGGGAATTATTATTGGGAGACTATAGCTAACAGATTATTGTATATTTTAAAATAACAAAAGAAGTGGAATAAGCATGTTACTAACACAATAATAAAAACTTGAGGTGATAGAAACCCCAATTGTCCTGATGTGAGCATCACATATTGTATGCCTGTATCAAACATCATATGCCCCTCATAAATATATACAACTATTATGTTCCCATAATAATTAAAAATAAAAATTGAATACAAAAACAGAGAGGTAAGCAGGTGTTGATGATGTTAGCATCTATGACTGTGTCCCAAAGACAATCAGGAAAAAAAAAATCTAAAGAATTTTAAAGGAGAGAAAAAGCAGAACTGTATCATCAGAATCAGGGGTCCAAAACAAATAGTTGCCTGTTTGAAAGAATTTGTGCAGAATTTTCCTTGAGAATGAGGACTATACTGTTAAATGTACATGAGGCTAACCATATTCCAGATGAATCCATAGAAATGCAGCTAAATGGGAAATAAAGAATTATCCCTTTAATTCAATCAATATAAATTGACTAAGAAAACTTTTCTTTGGAAAGGCAAATGGATCTAGAAATACCCAAATTCTCTAGTCCTCTCTCATCCCAACTGTCATAGTTTCTTTGTGCTGCTATAACAAAATACCACAGACTAGATAATTTATAAAGAACATAAATTTATTTCTTACAGTATTGGAGGCTGGGAAGCTTAAGATCAAGGCACCAACATTTGCTCTCTAGTGAGGGCCCATTCTCTACTTCCAAGATGGTACCTTATTGCTATATACACCAAAGGGGATGAATTTTGGGTCCTCACATGATGGAAGAGATACAAGGAGAAGAGTGTGCTCCCTTCAATCTCAAGTCCTTTTACAAAGGGGCTAATTCCATTCATGAGGATAAAACCTCCCAAAAGACATACCTCTTAATATTTTTGATTGGAAATTACATTTCAATATGAATTTTGGAGGAAATTCCATAATTGAAACCATAGCACACACCATGAGCCTCATTGAAGTCTCTGGATATCCCATCCCACCTTGTTAACAGACACTGCCATTCTACATTGCCAAGGTACATGAGTATAAACCCAAGTCTGGCTGGGCTTGGTGGCTCAGCCTGCAATCCCAGCACTTTGGGAGGCCGAGGTGAGTGGATTGCCTGAGCCCACGGGTTTGAGGCCAGCCTGGCAAGACCTCCTCTCTACCGTAAAACAAAAATTAGCCAGGTGTGGTAGCACGTGCCTGTGTTCCAGCTACTTGGAAGGCTGAGGCAGAAAGATCACCAGAGTTCAGCAGGTCGACACTGGGGTAGCTGTGAGTGTGCCACTGCACTCCAGCCTGGGCAACAGAATGAGACTCCAACTCAAAAAAAAAAAAAAAGAAAGAAAGAAACACAAGTCGAATATTAAACAAATATGATCTACTTTCAGTTCAGCAGATTTGGAGAATTTAGCACAAACAAAATGGATCTTTTGAGAGTAAAAAAAGAAAAAATAAAAAGTTTGGATCTGTCTTTAACTTGCTTCTATTACTGTATCACTAAAATGATCCTTTGTCTAGCTAATTTTCCTTTATTTCTCAGGACTCAACGAAAAAGTGACTCCCTCCAAGTACCCTTCTTTGATTCATGCATGAAGCCCTATCCCCCATGGCAGTCTGAGCTCCCACTTTCCCTGCATTATCCTAGTCGTTAGGCTATATACATTATAGTTAACCTGTTTTCTTATCTTTTACCCCAGTAGACACGACCCTAATGAAGGCAGAGGTTATATCTAACCTGATCCTCACTATGTCTTAAGAACCTTACACCATGCATGGCACATAGTACCCAAGAGATATTTATGGAATGGAATGAGATGACTTGGAGTAGAATAGCATAACATAGTCCCATGGCTTCCCCTCTTAGCAATTTTACTGCCCAGAACTAAACCACTAATCTATGAAGACTGTCTTGGGCAAAGACGTAGTTTCAATAGAAGCAGCTAACAACAATTAAGAAGTCCAATATCCGAATTAAGGTAATGATACAATCAGTCATGCAATATGGAAAACAGACAAGCTCAAGAATAATATTGCTCCTCCAAAAGATGGTTAGCTTTGAGTATGACTAAGATAATAAATGATACAGTAGTTCCCATGGTTTGCTTAAATAATCAGAGATCCATCTTCTTTTCACTACCTCAAAGATATCTCTCACACATCCTCTTATTGTCTACACACTTCCCAAGTACACACCACTTAGCACCCTGGTATATTTTCTCCTTCCTCAAAATATATCAGCTTTTCATACAACCTAGATAGAGAATTATTCATGCATTGTACAACTATTTATTGAATTCCTATGCTGTTAGTTGTTATTGTGAGAGACAACTTAATTATTCAAAGCCCAGACTCATGAGTTAGAGTGAAATTAGTTTGAAAGCTGGTTCACTAGCTAGCTCAATGTCCCCAGAGCAATTATTGAATCTCCCTGCACCTCAGTTTTCTCATCTATAAAATGGAACTAATAACTCCTTCTTCACAGACAAGTCCACAGTATATTGTTGGGCATGTTGTACAGCCCTGTTCATAGAGGTATGGGGTGGAACAAATGAAATGCAAAGTGCCTGTCTCAAGGTTAGCACTCTCAACTGTTAGCTAATATTATCACACCAAGATGAATCAGACACAGATCCTGTCCTCAAGGAGCTTACAGTTAAGAATGAAAAATTATACATGTATAAATATAAAATAAAGCACAAAAGACAGTTGTCAGTGTAGATGAGGAACATTGTAGGAAGAATGTGACCCTGTCCAGCTAGGAAGACTTTCTGGCAACTTCTCATTTGTCACGTGAAACATGTCTGGAGGGCTTCTAAAATCAAGGATTAAAATCCCAGAGTCCAAAATTAATCCTTGTGGATCTCTGCATTGAGCTCATAATTCTTCATAATGTAGCTGTATGAGTACTATATGGTGCATGTTGGTGTCTATGCAACAGCTACAAATACGGCAGAAGTGGTCTGAATGTAGCCTGGTTAAAACTTAACTAATGCTTATTAAGGACCTAGCCTATGTCTGACTGTGTGTAAAACTCTCCACCCCTCAGGATTAGTACTCTCATGATCAACCCAGGAAAGCATGGAGAGGAACAAGACAAGTCAGGATGATCAGTTCAGAAATCTAACTGCCAGGCCTGGCATTGTGGCTCATACCTGTAATCCAGCAGCTTGGGAAGCTGAGGTGGGAAAATTACCTGAATCCAGGAGTCGGAAACCAGCCTGGGCAACATAGTGAGACCTTGTTTCTACAAAAAAAATTACTAAATTATAAAATGAGACCAGGCTCGGTGGCTTAGCCTGTAATCCCGCGCTTTGGGAGGCCAAGGTGAGTGGATTGCCTGAGCCCGCAGGTTCGAGACCCACCTGGGCAACTTGGTGAGACCTCATTTCCACAATAAAAATCAAAAAATTAGCCGGGCGTGGTAGTGCGCGCCTGTAGTTCCAGCTACATGGAAGGCTGAGGCGGAAGGATCGCTAGAGCCCAGCAGGTTGAGGCTGCGGTGGCCGGGAGCGGCCATTGCACTCCAGTCTGGGTGACAGAATGAGACTCCAACTCAAAAAGAAAAAAGAAAAAACGAGCCAGGCATGGTGGCGCATGCCTACAGTCCTTACTCCGCAGGAGGCTGAGGTGAAAGGATTGCCTGAGCCCAGGAAACTGAAACTTCAATGAGCCATGATTGTACTACTTCGCTCCAGCCTAGGAAACAGAGTAAGACCCTGACTCAAAAAAAACCAAAAATCTAACTATCTAACTATCTAACCATCTTGAGAACATTCCCAACTCCCCTGGAGGAAGAGTTGAGAATGATAGCAGGGCACACTACATACTCAAAGATGAAGCTTGGCTTTAAACTCCAGCCATGGAATTAGGCTGTTTAGGCTTTTTAATATATAGGTTTAAGACTAATTTCAGCAGAAGATGGAAGGGTATTTCTCTATTTTCATTCTCCTCAGCATGTAACTTCTTATGCTCTACTGAAATATAAGTAACATTTTTAATTGCATGACAAAAATATTCCACAGAGCAACTGCTCCTAATAATATACTTATGGTTGCCCATTTCATTACCTGATAATTACCAGATCATTAGAGCAAATAATATATCCTTGTGGGATAAACTTATGGCAGTAATTTCAGAGAAAAGAATAGAAAAGCTCTCTTAAAGTTACCAGTAGGCAATATGCAGAATTAGCTATTGAATTAAACGAGTGTAAATGTACTTTTAAAAAAGTAAACAGCAGTACGGTTACATTTATAGCTAATTCTGGATCAAGGAATCAAAGAAAATGGCTTCAAGTTCTAATTCTCTCATATTATAGGTAAAGACAATAAGGCAGCAGAGTTGAAACACCTCATAGGCTAATTGAACTAATGGGAGCAGAGTCAGGACAAGAACAGGTCTTGGTCACTTATTTCCAAGTTTTATCACAGCATCCTCTTAATGCAACATAGATTTGATTTTTAACACCTTGATGAACTGAAATATTTGGAAAATACAGAGAGGTTGAATTTTCTAGTTAAACTGAATTTGTACAAAAACTAATCTTTTCTAACTCACAAGTTTACGGTAGCTGAAAGGGCAAGCTCTCAACATCAAGTTTCTCTCACCCTGGTTCTGGACGGTCACCTTTGCTTAGGACACATTTTCTCCACTCCACCTGGCAACTTCTCATTGGCGTTCAGATGGCAACTTAAATACCCCTTCTTCAGCCAAGTTTTTTCTACCTTCAGAATATGTGAGCTGCGCTCAGCTTTGTATTACTATAGTTCTTTCTCCTGGGATGCAATCATTTTGCATTTATAATTAGTCATTTAGTATTTGTTTTTCCCTACTAGACCATTAGTATTCAAAATTAACCTTGCATTAGAATCACTTGGATGGCTTGGAAAATATAGAGTGCTGGGCCCCACCCCTAGAGTTTCTGATTCAGGTTTGGAGTGGGTCCTGAGAACTTGTATTTCTAGTAAGTTCCTAGTTGATGCTGATGGTCCAGGGACCACCTCTTGGAAGCCACTAAGCTAGACTGTGAGGCCCATGAAGGAAGGAACCAAAGCTGTCTTATTCATTGTTCTATCCCTAGTGTCTCGCACAGTGTTTGGAATACAGAAGATTCTTTTAAAATATTTGATAACTGAAGGATTCTCTTCTCTGGACACATCTGGAGCACAACATTAAGGGAAACTTGGTGAAGGATATAGAGGAAGTCTCTGTAGCATCTTTGTAATTTTTCTATAAATCTAAAATTATTCCAAAATAAAAAGTTTTATATAGACACATATATACACATGACCTTCAGGTATGACTTTCAGATATTCCCTGGCTGTTCCTTTTTATTTGATTTCTAGTAGAAATTGATAGAAACTTTTCTTGGTCTTCTTTTGCTAAGGAATATAGCAGGCAATCGAATCCTACTTAATTGAGCATTCAGGGTTGGTGAGCTTCTAGTAAATAGCTGCATCAGTCTTTTACCATAATCATGGCAGACCCCTCTGACTTCAGCTCCCCTGGACCAAATGAAGAACAGATGTCATCTGGATGATGCTTTCCATTATTCAGTGGAAGTATCCTAATCATCAGTAAATTACTTCCTGAGTGCCCTTTGTGAGCAAGTAGAGCCCATCTTATGCAAAAGCTGAGACAGCAACCACTTGTTGGATAGATGATTTATAGGCTCTACAAAGATTCCTTGGCCCCCAAATATACCTACCTCCTCCCCACTCCAAGCTGCCACTGGGCTGGGTTTTTCACCAGGAGAGTGACGACCCTTTGCTTTCAAGTCTTGCCTTTCCACAAGACCTCTGTTAAAATGCCAATGTGGTAGCACTTTCAAACATTATTCATCATTCTACCTCTAGCTGGGATTAATCTGTCAGACTGCTTTTCAATTTGACAGTCAGGCATAGGAGCCCTGAGGAAGCTATGTTTGGGCAGGGGGACTGCAAGAGATAGCCCTGCGTGTAGAACCTCAGGATAGGGGACACACAGGGGAACTGGGTTCCTGGGGGAGAGAATGGGAAAAGATCCCAGAAGAGAAGAGGGGAAGTGGCTAAATTATGAATACCTGGTTGTTGGGCGGCCCGGGATTCACCATGCATTTTCAGTGGATCTTATATACAGACAAGATATGATCCTTGCCTTCAACCCAGAGAGAAGCCAAGGTACAGAGATATTGATATATAATACTAATTGCAGGGTACCAGAGTCTGTGCTGGGTATGTAATCAATATATCCATTCATTTAACACTGTGCCTCTGCTATGTATCTAATTAGATCCTCCTAACACCTCAGATTGTCCCCCTTTTATCACTGAGAAGCTAAGACTCGGGGAAATTATGTGACCACTTGTCCAAGCTTCCACATTAAATGAGAGGCAGATCTGGGGTTTATCACCATACACCAATGTTATTTTCCTTTCTACTCAACCTGTAATTTTTTTTAAAGCATCAATATTAATAATGATAAAGACATGGTCTATTCAAATGCCCTCCTCTGGCCATAGGCCCTTTGGAAAGTCAGTAACCATTGCCACACCTGTTTCCTCACCTAGAAAGCACAGCTCCAGAGTAAGCACACTTCAGTATTAGCTATTATTAACATCACTATTTTTATTTTCCTTCTATGCCTAAAATAACTTCCTTTTGACTTCATTTGCTAATTTTATTCAAAAATGTATTTCTGTTCTGGAAATAAAGGATAGAGTGATAAGGAAGAAAAATCTTCTAACCTCAAGGAAATTAGTAGGGAAAAGTTAATAAACAAGCATAAATAAGTAAAACTAGATCATTACGGGGATGCTATTTGCCAGAAAGAAAATAAACAAGATACATGGTGAACAATAGTGAGGGCTAGGGAAGGCATTTTAGGAAAGTTGATTAAAGCAGGTCTGTTTGAGAAGCTGACATTTATGCTGAAATGTGACTGATAAGTAAGCAGTCGTGCAAAGCCTATAAGAAAGGGCATGTCAGGTAGAGGAATGTGCAATTACAAAGGACAACAGGTGTAAGAGGGCTTGGGCTTGTTTGAGGAATAAAAAAGGAAGGCCAGCTTGGTTGAGGCCCAGTGAGCCAGGAGAGTGATGGGGGAGAAGTTGGAAAGGTAGAAGGGAGCCAAAGGATGCAGGCTGCTGTTGGTCCTGGAAAAAATTTAGAATATCATTCAAAAATGCAAAGAAAGAATATTGGAAAGTTTTAAGCAGGGGGATGATAGAATCTGACATGAGTCTTTTAAAAAATCACTTTAGCTGTTGTGTGGAAAATGAAATTTAAGCAGAAATAAAAGTACAGAGGTCAGTTAGAATGCTTTACAATAGTTAGGTGAAATATGGTGATGATATTGACTAGAGAGGTGAGGGCAAAGATGGTTATATAGAAAATTTTTCAATACAAACCCATATGACTTGGATTCAATGTGGTCAGTGAGATAAAGGAGAAAAGTCATTTCTGGCCTAAAGCCTAGCATGTTGGTTTGAGAAACTAAGTCATGACACAGAGAAAAGAAGGTTTGGAAAGAAAGAAAATTGAGATTCACGATCAACAAGCCAGCGGAGAGGGGAAATCATGACAGAAGAAGAGAGCTGATGAGGCAAAGACCTTAAAAGAGTTAGGACTGGACCTTAAAGCACTCAGGGAGAGTGTGGCCTTTGACAGTGCAGGAACTCCTCCGGGGGAAGCACAGAAAGACAAAGTAGGAGAACTAATGCAGTTGGGATTAGAGGGCAGGTAATGGGACAAAAGGGCCTCCGATGGCCTTTAAAAGTCTCAGTTGTTCCAAGATATCATGACTTTAAACTAGGATCACAAGACACATACCAAGAATTATTATATTTTCCATTTATAAGAGACTTTAGAAGTCAAATTACCCAAAGCCTTTCTTTTATAGAAGAGGTCCAAATTAGTAGTAGTAACTTAGTTACTGGTAACTTAGTAATGTAGTAATTCTAGCCATGAGGCCAGAAACCAGTGTATCAGGATCTCACAGTCTTTTTGTAAAATGATAAGCTTTTTCACTCTCTGTCTTATGCTTTCATAGTCTGAAAATCTATCTTAGTACATTTGCAAACAGATAATATACCAGTTTATATTCCTAGATTTTTTTCCCCATTTACTGGCGGCTATAGATAAAGCCACAGGGAATGAAGCTTTGCCCAAAATCACACCAAACAATGCAGCTTGGGGGGGAGACATGGTTGATGAAAACACAAAAGCAACAAACCTGCAGAAGGTTCCAGTTAAGGCTTCCAGACTGTCACTGCAATAAAGGGTAATTTGGTGTTTGTGAGCTGTTTAGATTAAAATATTGCTACAGCTTCTCCGTTGTCTCCTTAATAACAGTGCTGAAAATGTTTAGCTTGAGGAAGAAAAAGGGCAGGAAAACAGCCAATATGAGAAAGAGACAAAGTCGGCCACCAGAAAAAAATGTTCTGTTGTTTTCTTGGAAATTTTGGGATAATTTCCCCTCAGTAACAAAACAGATCAACCTAGTAGGTTGACTAGCTCAAGCTAAAGTGAGGAGTTTGCCATCTTTGTATGCACAGTTTCCGATATAGTACCTGGCATAGAGAAAAGCTCAAAAACTATTTGCCAGTATGCTAGGTGAAAAAAAAGTCAATTTATTATATAATGTTCTCAAAAAGGCAAAATTATTGAGACTGGAGAACAGATTAGTGGTAGCCAGGGATGAGGGATAGAATGGAGACTGGGGTAAACCCACAAAAAGGTAGCCCAAAAAAGTTCTTAGGTGATGGGGGAAGAGAATGTATCTTGATTATAGGGGTGATTACATGCATCTATGCATATGGTAAAACTGAATAAAACTACACACACATATTCACTCTCACACATTAACGAGTGCATGTAAAACCTAGGAATAGTTGAATGTATTCTATAGGTTATACCAATGTCACTTCCCTGGTTTTAAAATTGTACTACAGTTATGTAGGATGTTACATTGGGAGGAAGCCCAAAGCCCCGAGACCCAAAGGGGCCCTTACCTTGCAGGTAGGTGAGAATTTGTGAAGGGAGGAAAGCTCTTCCTGCCCTTGTCCCTGACCTCTGCACATGCACACGTGACACTCGATGTGTAATGTGGCAACCCCAAATCTGAGAGGGCCTGCACATAAGGTTCTTTACATATTCCAAAGAAGTAACCATGTTCTCCTTCTGGAGAAATAGGGTCAGATCTTTGACCAGGAATCGGTTTCAGTGTGCCACTGCCTAGGTGCCCCATCCTGCCCCACCTGCCTGGACAGTGGTGGGAGGGGTCCCTAGTAACACCAAGAAACACCCAGAATATCAGCCTAAATGACAGGAGCCTAGCAGGGGGCCTCCACCCCATGCCCTGGAACCTTTATCCTGAGTAGAAAGAAAGTTGCAGCAGCCACAGCAGTTTCCCATGAATAGTGAATCCTACAGCCTACGTCAGTTTTGCAACCTGCAATTCTTCAACAAGCACCACTTAAGAATCCCAGCTCCCTTCCCAGACTAGCTGGGGTGGCATGCTCCAGAATTACTGAGGAAGAGGAGGGCTCTCTGCTCTTGCACAACTGGGAAAACAGTTTAAGTGATTGGAGATCAGCAGGAGGGACCTCACTCTGCATTTGAATCAGCAGCCCATGTGGTGGCAGGAAAGTTTCTGGCTCTTCAGTTACTCCAGATAGTGGGGCCTGAAGCCAAGGCCAGTATAGAGCTGGATCCAAGAATAGAGCTACAGGTTCATTGTGGTGCACCACAGCCTGTCCCCCAAGTCTGTCAGGAAAGTGTAACCCTCCTAGCACCAAGGGTCAGGTGGCCTCCATCTCTGTACACCTGGATTAGTAGGCTAAGCCACTACACCCTTCCCTGAGCAACCATCCATGCACAATGAGGCCACCTATGCTCCATGCTCTCTTGCACCCAATCACCTGGAGTAGGAGCCTCTGCCACCTTGCCCCCTACCCAGAGGCAGAGATTTGGTGCTATGCTGCTTTCTCTGCTTAAGGCCCAGACAGTCTCAGTTACCTGGACCTCCACTATTCTAGATTAGGATTTCAGGTCGCCCTCCCCTTCCTGAGTAGAGGACTCAAGGCAGCAAAGGTCCACTAATACCTCACAAAGGCACACTTCTGGGTACTTGGAGGCCACACAACAGATTCAGCCTCAGAGCAGATACCTGTGACTGACATCAGTGGACCTGTAGGTGGTTCCTACCCAGTTCAGCCCCACCAATTTTACTTCTCCTGTCCCTGGGGTTGAACTGAAAACACAGACTAGCATGCACTGCTCAGACAATCTCATTGCTGAGACAACAGAGCACTCCTTCCAGTAAATAAGGATCAAGAAAATACCTATCCACATCAACAGTAGCCAGCCCATACCTACAGGCACCACCTGCTAGCCTGAAGGTTGAACGACACATAACAACAAAAAGAACCACAGAAACAACTCTGAAAGTATTAAAAAAATTTTTAAAAAAGCATTGAGATCCTTGGGAAGACAGTGGCAGAGCCAGTTGGACTAAGTGAGTCTCAGTGTGAGTGCATGAGTAAGTGAATGAGTATATGAAAAATTTTGCTTATGTGTCACTGAGTAAGTGTGCATGTGAGTGACTGACTGAGTAGGGACTTGGGAACAAGTGGCTAGGGCTTTCCTGGTTAAGCAGCTGGTGCCACTGTTATTCTGCTTGGTCCCTAGCACTTTCCAGGGCGCAGAAGCCATGCACTATTTTTTTTTTTAAATCAGCAAGCTCTTCCCAGGAAGAAGCTTCTGGGAGAGACTGCTGGCTCCAGGCGCTACCTCACCACTAAAGTGCCTGGCCAGACTCTGGCGGCAAGGATTATGGAGGGAGCACAGTGAGGGAGCCCAGAAGCAAAGCCCCATTGGAAAAGATGAAAGAAGCAGCCTGCCACCATCTTGAAAATTGGGAAGGATAGTGCTCCGGCTTGTTCACCACAGAGTGGCAGACATGACCTAATCTCTGTGACCAGCTGATTAACTACTCAGGGTTTGACCATAACCTAGAAGGAATATCCCAAAAGCACAAACTCCAGAAGAACAGGACAAGTGCTAAGTCTCAAGTGCCCCACCCCCTATCCTGATTCAGTTGCAGGACAAAGGGTATGGCCAGAAAAGGACAAGAAGATCTCCAAAGAGATCAACGGTAAGTCCAGGGCTGACCCAGCTGCCTCCTTCCCAGCAATCCTCTGAACAGAAGACCCACACAGCTGGGGCACAACTGTGAGGGACAAATCCAGGCAGAGCCTGGAAGACAGGTGCAATAGGAGAACTCCGCTCCAGGATAAGCCTGGCTAGGGTGCCTTCCCCCCAACCAGTACCTGGGGAAAAGACAATCCCTCACTCCCCACTGGAGGGGATCCCCTGACCATACTAGATTGGAAGAGGAGGACTGAAGCTGCATTCACCACCCCCTGTCCCCTCCTCCTTCTCTGGACTGGACACTGGGGAGATTATGAATGAGGCTGAAGCTCTGTGGGAGACAACAGAGAGGCAGCTGAGAGGAACAATTACAGAAACTGCCACAAGAAGGCAGGTATTTTTTAAAATATTTTTTCTTTGTGCATATGTAATGGTTCAATCTGCATCCTTCTTACCTCTTTTGTTTTTTTCTTTCTTCTTTCATTTTTTGTTTTCCATTTATGTATGTATGTGATGGATTAAGTATTCATCTTTCAGTTTTTTTGTTTGCTTTTGCTTTTGTGTTCTTTTTAGTTCAATATGAGTGTGAATACATATGTGAGAGTTCAGTTTGAATTACTTGTTTGATTTTTTCTTCTCTTTTTCTTTTTCTCTTTTTCTTCTTCTTTCATTTTGGATCAGGTGTGTGTGTGTGTGTGTGTGTGTGTGCGCGCGCGCACGCATGCATGTGTGTGTATGTTTGGTTTTCCTGGTTTTTGTTGTTGCTGTTTGTTTTGTTCTGCTATGTTGTTATTCCAGTTTGTTTTGAGGTGTGTGGGTGTGTGTATGTTTGTTTAATTGGTTATTGCTTTGGTTTCTGCTTTTATTGCTCTGTGGTTTTTTTTTTTTTTATCCATCTCATTTTATTCTACTTTTCTCTGTTCTCCTCATTGCTGTTAATCTGTCTTGGACTCAGGTAGTACACAAGTGTATCCATTGCATCATCATATAGAGTGGTGGTGGGGAGTGGGTCTCAGGGAACCCATACCACAATTGGTGAACACTGTGATTTGCAAGCAGTTTCTGAAGCCTAACACCCATCCTCTACTTTATTCAACTCTCAAAACTACAAGAGACAGCAAACTTTTTACCCACAGCCCTGTTTCAAAATAGAACAAATTCAGAGCCCTGATCAGGGCAGAAAAGTGGGCTGAGTAAGCATCAGAAGTGAAAGCCTCTCTCACTGCCACTAAATAATAGAACTAAAGAGAAAAGAAAGAGATCTGCCACAAGTGAAGAAAAATTTAAAAAGGAACACAGGTAATTCCCAGTGTTATGAAGAGAAAATACCTGAAAAATCAGACCTCAGAATCCATACAATGGAAGTCACCAAGAACTGGCCCCACAATATAACAGGGACTAGGAAATGGATGCAAAGAGTGAATAAGACTCAAGAAAGACAAGATGCAACCCTGAAAGACATTGTAACAGAGATTTTGGCCATAAAAAAATTTTTATCCAGGATATAAATAACAAGATGACAAGGATGGGAAGCATAATTAATCAACAGAAGAATAAATCTCAGAACTTGAAGACCAAAGTATAGAATTAACCTGATCTGTAAAAAACATAAAGAAAACTCAGAAAAAAAGAACAAAAGACTCCAAGAGATGTGAAATTATATCAAGAGTCCAGACCTAAGCCTGATTTGTATCCCAGAGAAAGAAGGGGAGATGGAGAATACCTTGAAGCAAGTATTTCAGAAGGTAATCCAAGAAAACGTTTCCTCTTTCACCAGAGATGTGACCATCCAAACACAAGAGATATAGAGAACCCCCACAAGACATCAAATGAGAAGACCAATGCCTAGACACATTAATTTATCTACACAAAGTAGGTACAAAAGAAAAAATCCTAAAGGCAGGAAGAGAGAAAGGTCAGGCTCCCTACCAGGGAAAACCAATCAGAATAGCAGCAGACCTATCAGCAGAAACACTACAAGCTAAGAGGAACTGGAGTTCAATATTAAAAGTCCTCAAAGATAAACAATTTCAACCAAAAATCACTTACCTAGCCAAGCTCAGCTTCATCAGCAATGAAGAAAATTCTTCCCAGACATCCAAACCCTAAGGGATTATGCAGCTTCCAGACTAGCTCTATAGGAGATGCTTAAAAAGGTATTAAAAACAGAAGAAAACAAATAATTAACAGGCAATTCCCAAGAGAACAGCAGAATAAAGCATCAACAGAGAATACATCAGGACTGCAAACTTGAAAAAAAACACATATATCAACTCAAAAGCTAAAAGAAAACAAACAACAAAGAAAAAACTTTATCAGAACCTCATGGCAGGAATAAACAATCACATTTCAATAATCAACCTGGACATGAATGTTCTAAATAAGCCACTTAAAAGACACAGAATGGCAAGCTGGATAAAAAACCATTAACCAATAATTTGCTGCATCCAGGAAACTCATCTCACCACAAGGGATGCGCACAGAGTCAAAGTTAGAAGATGGAAAATGAATTTCCAGGCAAATGAATCACAAAAGAAGGTAGCGGTTGCAAACTTAATATCAGACAAAACAACGTTGAAGCTATCAAAAATTTAAAAGACACAGAAGGACACTACATAATGATAAAGATTGAATTCATCAACAAGAAATACCCAACCTAACCATGTAAGCACCCAGCACAGGAGCACCAGCATTTATAAAGCTGCTTCTAAGTAAACTTAAAATCAAGGGATTTTCTGGAAAGATGGAGATAGAACAGGTCAGACTGTGAGAGTTTTCACAAAAGCAAGTGTCCATAAAGACTCTCTGTGTGAGTGAGTGTGTGCTGGTGGGTGAGTGAAAGTCCATCTGAGGGGAGACTCAAGTTCATACACTAGGACTATCCTCTGTAGGTGGCTGCAGCCTCCCACTGCCCTAAGATTGGAGCCCCTGGTGTGCAGAATCACCTGTTGTTCTCTCCTGAGAAGACGTAGCAGAAAACAGCTGCTCCTGACCACCTGGCACCCAGCCCAAACCATCCCGTGTGACAGCAGAGTGACACAAGCCACAGGACCCATAGAGAAAGCAGGTCATAAAAAGCTGAAAAGGAGCACTACCTCAGGTGAGGAAATGCTGAAGGGCACCATTTTCTTTGACCCAGAACCAGACAGAGATCAGTATTGCCCTGCCCAGATCCACCCAACCTCCAACCTGGAAACTAGAGGTTATCTCCTAATCAAACTCAGATAGACAGACGGCCCTCATCCATGCTGAAACAGGCACAGACATGTCAGATCTGAGTGGGAGACTTGATAGCAGTGGCAGCAAACCAGGTGAGTCCAGATCTGATCCACCCACCTCCCACAGTAGTCAATGGGGCATCTGACTCATGCTGAGAGCAACCCTATCAGCCTGCACTGAGAGCAGAGGGGAGGGGCTGGAGACCAGAGCTGAAAGGAAGTTGGAGTTACAGAAATGGCCACAGAGCATATGTTGTTTTTTTGTTTTGTTTAGTTTAATGGGTTTTTGGCTTTTTTGCTTGTTTGTTTGTTTTGGGTTTTTTTACCTTTTCTCTCTTTCTTTCTATTTTTGATTGTTTTCATACTTGCTTTCTTTCAGTTATTTTAATGCAATTTTTTTTTACCTTTTCTGTTTGTGTATGGGTATTTTTGAGGGAGATTACATCAATGGGGGGGTATGGCAGTTTGTGTGTTTGTATGATTATCTCTAGGTTTTTTAAAAATCTTTTCTGTCTTTGTTTGTTATATGTTCGTTGGTACACCTGTCTGTTTTCTCTCTTCTTCTCTCTCTCCACCTTCCTCTCATCTTCCTCTTTCCTTTATCCATTCTTTTCCTTTTCCTTACCTCATTTTTCTTTCAGGGGACAAACATATATCCCAACTGCATGGACAGAATATAAGGTGGGTGGGAAGTGGATTCCAGAAGGCCCACACACCTGTAAGCAGGTACTGGGATCTGCAAATAGTTTCTGAATCACAGCTCCACCCTCAATTAAATCTCAAAACTGCAAAAAGTACAGCCCCCCACCCAAAGTCCAGCTTCAGAACTGAACAAAACCAGAGGAACTACATAAGAAAAAATAGGAAATTGAGTAAACAGAAGTAAAAGCTACCTCCCATCACTGAACAACAAAATTAAGGAACAGTTAAAAAAAAGAAAAGAAAAGGAGGGGGAAGAAAACCTACACAAATTAAGAAAAACCAAAGGAGAAATATGGGTCTCACATACACCCCTGGGAGGTGAACCACTGAGAATAAAGATCGCAATGCAAACAATAAAGATTCCTCAGAATGACTGGTCTCAAACCACGAACCCAGATATCAACATGTTAATAGAGAGAATAAATATAAATAAGGAGAGTCAAAAGGAAAGAATGGAGTTGATAACTCAGATAACAGCAATAAAGAATATAGTGAATAAAATAAATAACAAACTGATAAGAATGGAAAGCAGAATTAACCAAGCAGAAGAAAGAATCTCAGAGTGTGAGGACCAACATAGAGAAGTAGCCCAAACTGTTAAAAACATGGAGAAGAAGCTTAAAAAGACAGAACAAAACCTCCAAGAGATGAGCGATTGTTTCAAGAGGACAAACTTAAGATTAATTGGAATCCCTGAGGTAGATAGAGAGACAGAGACCACCCTGGAACAAACATCACATGAAATTATCCAAGAAAACTTCCCTCATCTCATCAGTGATGCGACCCTTCAAACACAAGAGATTCAGTGAACCCCTGCAAGACAACAAATGAGAAGACCAACTCCTAAACACACAGTAATTCACTACACAAAGTAGGTATAAAAGAAAATCTCCTAAAGGCAGCAAGAGAGAAAAGTCAGACTACCTACCAGGGAAGACCAATTAGAATAGCAGTAGAATTATCTACAGAAACACTTCAGGCTAGGAGAGCTTGGAGACCAATCTTCAAAATTCTCAAAGGTAAACAATTTTAACCAAGAATTACCTACCCAGCTAAGCTTCATCACTGATGGAGAATTAAAATCCTTCCCAGACATCCAATCCCTAACAGTTTTTGCTGCCTCATGACCAGCTCTACAAGAAACACTTAAGAAAGTATTTTTTAAGGTCTTCTTTGAAGAAAGTATTAAACACAGAAGAAAGGGAAAAAGAGTGACACAACCCTTCCCAAGAATTCAGGAAAAAGATTGAAAACACACATGAAACAACCCCAAAATCAAAAGAAACAAATAAACAAACAAACAGCAGCAGCAACAACAAACTCTGTAAGAACCTCATGACAGGGAAAGATTCCCACATCTCAATAATTAGCCTGAATGTGAATGGACTAAAAGCACCACTGAAAAGATATAGAATGGCAAAATGGATAAAATATCATGAAGCAATAATATATTGTCTTCAAGAAACTCATCTCACTAGAAAGGACACTCAAGACTCAAAGAGGATGGGAAACAAAATTTCAGGTGAACAGAACACAAGAGAAAGCAGGAGTTGTGATCTTAATATCAGACAAAATACCCTTTAAGATATCAAAAACTTTAAAAGGCATGGAAGGTCACTACATAATGATAATAGGTTCAATCTATCAACAAGAAATATCCATCCTGCTTAGAGTTTATAATACTGAGTGATCTTTCACAGAAACAAAGAACTGAGTGTCACGTGTTCTCACTCATAAGCAGACCTTGAACAACTATCGCAATACTACAAGAAAAGGATTGGCAGTAGTGAGAAACTGCAAGGAAGGGAGTGAGGAAGTGGGATTGGCCGTAGTGGGAATCTGTTGGGGGGGCACACCTAAACAACAAGGGCACCTACATAATGAATATTTGTATACCTAACCCTGAATTGTACCCCACACCTTTAAAATAAAAAATTAAAATAAAATAAACTACATGTCCTAAAATGAAAAAGAAAAAGAAATATCCATCCTAAACATATATGTACCATAATAGGAACACCAACTTTCATAAAGCAGCTTCTAGATAAACTAAAAAGAGATACTGACTCTAACCTATCATAGCTAGGGACTAAAATACCCCACTCACAACCCTAGACAGATCATCAAGACAAAAAAATCAACAGGAAGATCTGGAAACTCAACATGACACCTGACCAAATGAACTTAATTGATACCTACAGAGCACTCCATACAACAACCACAAAATATACATTCTACTCATACCACATGGAATGTTCTCTAAGATCAACCACATCCTCAGCCATAAATCAAGCATAAACAAATTCATAAGATTGAAGTACAGCCATGCTTCTTCTCAGACCACAGTGGAATAAAAAGAAATATCAGCACCAACAAAGTTCCCACAAAACCCACAAAGATATGGACACTAAATAGCATAATGCTAAACAACTCCTGTGTCAACATGGAAATCAAAACAGAGATTAAAATATACGTGAAAACAAATGAAAATTAAGAAACTTCTTACCAAAACCTCTGGGATGCCATGAAAACAGTACTAAGAGGGAATTTCATATCTCTATCAACACACATGAACAAAAAGTAAAGAACACAAGTTAGCAGCCTAACAATTCACCAAAGAAGCTAGAAAAGCAAAACCACAAAAATTCCAACTTCTGCAAAAGAATCCATATCACCAAAATAAAAGTCCAAATTTGGGACACAGAAGGCAAAAATATAATACAAAAAAAATCAACAAAACAAAAACCGGTTCTTTGAAGGGTTAAACAAGATTGATGGCCCCCTACCTAGACTAACCAACAAAAAGTCCAAATAAACACAATCAGAAATGCAAAAGATCAAGTCACAACAGACCCTGAAGAAATACAAAAGATTATCTGAGATTACTATGTCCACTTGTATTGAAACAAACTTGAAAACTTAGAGGAAATGGAGGACTTTCTGATATCACACAACCTCCCCAGGTTGAAACAAGAAGAAACCGGCACCCTAAATAGACCAATAACAATACAGGAAATTGACTATTTCATAAGAAAAATACCTACCAAGAAAAGCCCTGGACAAGAAGGCTTTCCAGCAGAATTCTATAAAACATACAAAGAGGAATTGATACCAATCCTATTGAAAGTATTCCAGGCCATTGAGAAAGATGGAACTCTCCCCAAATCATTTCATGAAACTAACATCACATTGATATCCAAACAAAGTAGAGATCCAACAAAAAAAGAGAACTACAGGTCAAAATCCTTGATGAACATGGATGCTAAAATTCACAACAAGATCCTATCAAACCAGATCCAATAACACATCTCAAAATCATCTACCACGACCAAGTAGGCTTCATCCCAGGATGAAGGGCTGGTTCCAACATTCACAAGTCCATAAATGTAATTAAATATATCAGTAGATGTAAAAACATCTATATTATTAGATACAGAAAAAGATTTTGATAAAATCCAGTACCCCTTCTTCATAAAAACCCTCAAGCATCTAGGCATAGATGGAACATACCTCAAAATAGTAAGAGCCATCTATAAGAAACCCACCACCAACATACTGCTAAACAGACAGAAACTGTAACCATTTCCCCTGAAATCTGGAACAAGAAAAGGAAGCCCCCTCTCACCCCTCTTTTTTAATATAGTTTTGGAAGTTCTAGCTAGAGCAATCAGATAAGATAAGGAGATCAAGCGTAGCCAACCAGGAAAAGAGGATGTCAAATTATCCCTCTTTGCCGATGACATAATTCTATACCTTGAAAACCAAGAGAATCTTTCAAAAACCACCTTACACTGATAAAGGACTTTGGCAAAGTCTCAAGGTATAAAATAAATGAGTAAAAGACAGTTGCATATCTATACATCAACAATAAATAAACAGAAACCCAAATAAAGAGCACAATCCCATTCACAATAACCACAAAAAAAGACATTCATTGGCATCTTCCTAACCAGAGACTTCAAAGAGCTTTACAATGAAAACTACAAAACAGTGCTCAAAGAAATCAAAGATGGCAAAAATGAATGAAAAAATACTCCATGCTCATGGATTGGAAAAAACAACATTGTTAAGATGTCCATTCTACCCAAGACAATCTGCAGATTTAATGCAATACCCATTAAATTACCAGCAGCATTCTTCTCAGACCTGGAAATGAAAATACAGGAATTTATAAGGAAACATAAATGACCACAAATACCCAAAACAATACTCAGCAAAAAAAAAAAAAAAGCAGGAGGATTCACACTCCCAGACTTTAAACTTTATTATAAAGCTACAATAATCAAAACAGCCTGGTACTTGTATAAGAACAGGCATATAGACCAATGGAACAAGATAGAAATTCCAGAAGCAAAACCTCAATTTCTCAATCAACTCATCTTCAACAAAGCCTCTGCCAACAACCACTGGGGGAGTGGAGAACTTATTCAGTAAATGGTGCTGGGAAAACTGGCTGACCACATGCAGAAAATTGAAATAAGACCCTTGCCTATCACATACACAAAGGTCAACTCTAAATAGATTAAGGACCTAAATGTAAAACCTCAAACTACAAGAACCTTAAAAATTACAGGAGACACCCTGATGAAAACTGGAATTGGCAATCAAATCCTGATAAAACCCCAAGTGCCCATCAAACTGACAAGCTTCTGCAAAGCCAAAGAGAGCAGGGAGACCACCCACAGACTAGGAAAAATTATTTGCCAACTGTATATCTGACAAAGGCCTAACATCTAGGATCTACAAGGAACTCAAACATGCTGGGGGAAAAAAACAGTCCCATTACAAGTGGGCAAAAGGTATGAATAGACACTTCTCAAAAGAAGACATATGAGCAGTCAACTGATACAT
>CAUYQG010133635.1:0-15238 GCA_963574415.1 Tarsius wallacei | reverse complement strand
TGGATTGCCTGAGCCTGCGGGTTCAAGACCCGCCTAGGCAACTTGGCGAGACCTCATCTCTACAATAAATCAAAAAAATTAGCCAGGTGTGGTAGCGTGCGCCTGTAGTTCCAGCTACTTGGAAGGCTGAGGCGGAAGGATCACCGGAGCCCAGCAGGTCGAGGCTGCAGTGGCCGGGAGTGGCCACTGCACTCCAGTCTGGGCGACAGAGTGAGACTACAACTAAAAAATAAAAGAAAATAAAATAAAAATATCTGTGAATAAATAGTAACAGCAATAATAATGGAGTATAATAATAATGTCATAACACTAGCAACAGTACAGTAATAATAATAACTAATACCAATGAGCATGTTCATGGACTCTTTTCTAAGTACCTTAAATATGTTATCCCATTTGATTTCCCAACCCTGTGAAGATGATCCTGTTATTATCCCCATTTTAGAGATAAGAAATCTGGGACACAGAGATTAAGAAATAAATCTAGCTGAGTTGTGGAACCAGGGCACAAACACAGTCTGCTTCAAAGCCAGTGCCACTGCACTGTTCTTAAAGCTTATATATATATATATATTTTGAGACAGGATCTTTCTCTGTCACCCAGGCTGAAGTGCAGTGGCACAGTCATAGCTCACTGCAGCCTTGATCTCCTGGGCTCAAGTGATCCTTCTGTCTTAGCTTCCTAAGTAGCTGGGACTACAGACTCATGAGCCACCACATTCAGCTAATTTTTAATGTTTTTGTAGGCTCTTGCTATGTTGTCCAGGCTGATTTCAAACTCCTGGACTCAATTAATACTCTCCTCGGTCTTCTAAAGTGCTGGGATTACAGGCATGAGCCACTGTGCCAAGCCCCAAAAGATTAGATTTTAAAAGTCTATTAGTACCACCAAAGGTATATTTTAGCCAAGAATTTTAAATATAAAAATTTAAAATTCTACGTTCTGCTTGGAATAATATCAGCATATGGGCTAATTTTGTGGGTAGTCTACTTGCATATTCTTTTTTTTTGTTTTTTTTTTTTTGAGTTGGAGTCTCACTGTTGCCCAGACTGAAGTGCAGTGGCCGCTCCCTGCCACCGCAGCCTCAACCTGCTGGGCTCTGGTGATCCTTTCGCCTCAGCCTTCCGAGTAGCCGGAATTACAGGCGCGTGCTACCACGCCTGGTTGATTTTTTTGATTTATTGTAGAGATGAGGTCTTGCCAAGTTGCCCAGGCAGGTCTCGAACCCGCGAGCTCAGGCAATCCACTCACCTCAGCCTCCCAAAGGCGCGGGATTACAGGCTGAGCACCGAGCCCGGCATATTCTTACTTTAACTCTTTCTTTTAGTATTTTAGTCATATTCCATTCTAGCAGTGTGTGGTAATGGTTTTAGCATTGCATTTTTAAAATTTCTCCAAAAATAAAATTGGCCCAGGTATTTAATTCATTTTGAGAACAGATTTTGATAGTATTTTCTAAATTAATAAAAACTTCCAATTTTATTATAATGAATGGGAGTCCAAAAGATCAGTTACTGAGAATAATAGATCAGTAGTTAGATGTCCCTCTTCTAATCTTTACTGTTTCTATTCACTTTGCTTTTTAAATGCACGGCTAATATCTATTCCATGTATATATTTAGAGAATGCTGTGGTATTCATGTTTATTACATGAGCATTTGAAGTACTTTGAATGCTTCAAAAAGACTACTGATGCCTAAACTTAACTATTTTGGGGGATGTTTTTCAGTAACTTCTCCGAACATTCTAACAAATAGTAGAAAAATGATGATTAGGTTTAACTTGATTCTCTCAGTCATTTCTTTACTATACTTATCAAGGAAAATAAAAACATATGGACATTGATGATATAGTCATATACTGAACGTTTGAAATTTACCTTGAAACATAAGATAAAGGAGAGTGTTATTGCGATGTTCTCTTGTTTTAATCATATTAAATTAAAAACTGGGATGCCCTGGTCGTAGATGTGCTGTGGGATTTCTGGCACATTTTTGCCCTCTGTTAGTGACTGCCGAATGCTGCTCCACAGATGTTGCTGATCTGTGATGAGCGCTTGATGGTCTCCTCCACACCGGAAAGATCAGAATGCTTTGTTGAGTCGGACTTAAAGTTAAATTTATTTAATTCACAAAGCTGGCGATTATTATGAAATTATGGTCTTTCTATTCTTGGGAGTATTAAAATATCCCTTTCTTCATAAATTATTAATGATAATATATAACAGTTGGTTTTCTTAATGTCTTTCCTAGGCAAAATTAAAATTCGATAATCAGAGTCACTGTCTTCCATTTTACTTTGGAAATGAGTGTCTCACGTACATTATCCCTTTTAATCGAGGTGTCTGTCAGGCAGCAGTATTCGCCAGGCAGTGGAATCCAGGAGCTCATCACGTGCCTCTGTGCGAGCACCTCAGGCTCTGGCTGGCAGCACCAGCTCTTGCCTCTGTCTTTTCTGTCTTGAGATGTCATGTTCCCAGCCAGGACTGTGCTGAAAGAGAGCAGGCAACAGGCAGACTTAGGCTTTCAGTATGAGGAGTAATTTTTTGGTAGGAACTCTCATTAATGCCTTGGACTTATTTTGAGAAACTGAATATTTTGGTGCCTTTACAAAAAAAGATTTTAAAAAAGAAAATGCTTATAAGTGCAGCAGATTACGCATGTGAATCATTGCAAAGCATTTTTAGTTTCCATCTGTGTCGTCATATTTTTAAATTTCCAGCTTTGTATATATTTGTATATAAAGATATTCACTGTGTGATACCAGGAAACCGGACTCACTAAAAGGAGCTTTAAATCTCCATTTAGATTTTATTTAGATGATTCCTTTAATATCTTTTCTATTCTTGTTAAATGACTTGCATAATTATGTTTGGAAAAGGGAAACACAATTTGTTTGCTGTATTGTGGCATTTTGCCTTTCAAATCTTTGGTGCTTTCATTCCTTATTTTACCACTATTGAAAGCTAAAATGAACAGAAGAACAAATTAAAATTTTATCTGTAAAATATAAAAGAAGCTGTTGCACAAAAATCTAGTATTTATTTTTTCACTTGACTTGACAACAGTATGCATGTGGGAGCTAAAGTAGGCATTTTAGTTTCTGAAGAAATTTATTTTAAAAAATGAATTTATGCTTTGTAGCATGTCCAAGCTTTTCCCTTCTCTTTCCTGATGTCTTTCTGGGATTTCACTATTTGTTGATGTCCGTTTTCATTGTTAAATAAAACAGCAATGAGAAGACAAAACTAACCTGCTAGTATTTTCACACTAGCAAGAATTTAGAACAGTTGGTGCCTCAGAAAATTTGTATCAACTCTGAATTTAGTTACTCATCATATGCTTTGATCTTCATTTACCATATTAGGTAAGAAGGGGCATCTCTTATGATAAAACAAATTAGAGAAATACATTTCTCATCGTAACTGTGTTCTCATCACTTCAGTGGCATCATCCAGTTTAGTCCTCACAGCAACCCTGTGTGGTAGGTCCAGTTATTGTCCTGTTTTCAGTTGAGGGGCTTGAGGCTCATAGAAACTCCAATGCCACTTTTCTTTCCTCTCATTCCTTAGTAGTCCTCAACACGATACAAATTTGTATGATGCTGTTGTTTATTTCTAAGATTTGTAAATTTCCTATAATTTTGCATGTCTTGAGTTTTTTTTTTGTTTTGTTTTGTTTTTGAGTTGGAGACTCACTCTGTCACCCGCGCTGGAGTGCAGTGGCACGCTCACAGTCACCCCAGCATGAACCTGCTGGGCGCTGGCGATCCGTCCACTTCAGCCTTCCAAGTAGCCAGAACTATAGGCATGCACTACCATGCCCGGTTAATTTTTTGATTTATTGTAGGGTTGAGGTCTCAACATTTTCCCAGGGTGGTCTCAAGCTCGCAGGCTCAGGCAGTCCTCTCACCTTGGCCTCCCAAAGTGCTGGGATCACAGGCTTGAGCCACCACACCGGCTCTTGAGTTATTTTGATCCTTAAAACTATCCTTTGAAGTTTTCGTAGTGTCATCAAATCAACTTTTTAATAACGGCAATTCAGTTACTTTTAAATTTGCCATATTAGAGCCATTTTTCTTTAAAATTCATTTTAAAAACACCCATGTCTCATCAACTATGCAAGGGAAATAAAAGATTATGATGCCAAGCCCTGTTTAAGGAGCTCTCACATGGAAAGCACTTTGTACAATGCTGGACACCTAGTGAGCATTTAAGAAACATGAGCTCTTGCTGATAAGATGGTAACTTGTTGGTGGCCCTGTATGTGCGTGAGTTTGTCACATTCGTAAGCTCATGTAATCCTTATTAAACATTGCTGGAGGGCTTCCGTCATAGGTGATGTGCTGTGCTCACCCTCACAGGTAAGCGTGACTGTTTCAGATCTATCAGGCTTTTTGAGTTAGACTCTTTGCAGACTGTCAAATACTACAGAGAATAAATAGGGGAGTAAGACATAGTCCTTATCCGTGAAGGAGACAAGGTCATCAATTTCAGTAGTGGCTGTCAGGTTTATATAAGGGTTGTTAAAAGAGTATTGCAAACAAAGTGCCGTGAGCCAGTGGGGACATGTCTCAAGTGGTTCATGGGATCAGGATGGATGGGCCTTGAGGGGAAGAGAATTTCATCAGCCAGAGGATAAGCAGTAGGGTGGTCCAGACACAGCACCACAAGAAAGTACACAGGAGACACCGGTGCACCGTGTGTTCACGGGCAGCAAGCAGGCGGCTAAGCAAGGGTGCAAAGGTGCAGGGAGGGAGCCATGCAGATTGGTTGTGTTCATTGAGCAGTGACAAAGCCAGGAACTGTGTGAAGCAGTTTACATGAATTCTTAGAATTAATCCTTTGATGCAGATAATAGTATTGTTCCTGTTATAGACAAGAGCACTGAGGCACAAAGAGGCTGATGACAATTAGGATCTGTGCAGCCTGGCACTCATACTCCAGAGCCTATGTCCTTAACCATCCATGATGCACCCTTCTCTCCCTCCCCATAAGCAGGAGGAGAAGCCAGGAAGATGGCACCAAGCTCCATAGCTGCCGATTTCCATGCCTTCAATCAGCATAATATGTTAAACCCAGATGGGACTTGAGTGGAGCTGGTTTATGAGTATTTAAAGATGTTGCCAGTTTGCAGTAGGGAAAACCAGTAGTCCTGTTTTCATTAGGAAATGTCAGATTTCACATCCATGGGAATGATTTTACCTGAATGAGGAGCTCCACTGATTTTTAGATGCTTATTAAAAATGAAAATGTGTAATTATCGGGTTCTCAGTTTTTAAAAAAGTTACCCCTCAGGTTATTGAAGTTAAAGTAAGGGGAGGGAGAAAGTAATCCTGTTAAATCTGTGTCTGCAGTATATATATCAAGAATGAATGTAAGGAAGCATGCAGTGTGTATGTGGTCATGTGTAGCACTGATCCTCTGACTTTGGTCATGAGTGACATTCTCTGCTGACAGAGCCTAGCTAGTCATTGCCATGTTACATTTTTTTACTCTGAGGATAAGTGAGTTTGACTAGCCACTTTGTCTTGGATTCAGGCAGCTAGTTTTGAAAAATGACCCACAGGGGAAATACTTTTTCCAAAATTGATCTTCTGTAGATGAAGCTTTGGCAGAACAATTGCTGTTCCTAGAATTTTAATCTTCTCTTAGGCAATGATATTAGCTAATGCATGTTTAGAATTCAGTGGCTACCTAATGGATTGCAGACAACTCACAGACATATACATGCATTCTCAGAAAGGACACATCCGTGGCAGCCATCAGGTAGGGGGAGGAGGCAGGGCATCTGGAGCTTTGTACTGTCCACAAATAGAGATTACTCTGCGCTGGTCCATCCTTGTTCTTTTACTGACTGAGGCCAGATTGGTCAACAGGGTGGAGTCCTTTCCAGTGAGGAGGTTCTGTGATTAGTGAGACTGATAGCAATACTATTTGGAAAATAGAGTGTGTTAGTCAGTTTTGAGTTGCTATAAAGGAATATCTGAGGCTGGATAATTTGTAAGAAAAGAGGTTTATTTGGCTCACAGTTCTTCAGACTATATAAGAAGCATGGCGCCGGCATCTGCTTCTGGTGAGGCTTCAGGAAGCTTCCAATCATGGCGTAAGGTGAAGGGGGAGCAGGCTTGTCACCTGGTGAGAGACTGAGTGAGAGGAGGAGGAGTTGCCAGGCTCTTTTAAACAACCAGCTCTCAAGTGAATGAATAGAGCAAGAATCATTCATGACCATGGGGATGGGATAGTCCCAGACCATCCATGAGGGACTCTACCCTATGACCCAGTCACCTACACCAGTCCCACTTCCAACACTGGGGACCACATTTCAACATGTGATTTGGAGGAATGACATCCAGCCTGTACCACAGAGTAACTGATGGCAGATGTTTCGGTCCTTGATTTTGAATTGTGACTTGTATTTTAAATTCAGCTTTAAAGTAAAAGTTGGGAAATTATTTTCTATAGGTCATATCTTAAGTAGGTAATAACTTCAGATAGTCCAGAGATCAAAGTAACATTATGTTCACATCGAGGGGTCCCATTTCCACCCTGTTCCTATTCCATTCCTTCCTCCTCCCTTATAGTTACCACATTATTAGTTCCTGTGTGTTCCTTTGCTTTCTTATACAGATACCACCACACGTGCATATGCAGTTCTTATACGAAATATAGCATGCTGTTGATACTTGCTTCTCTCAGTACCATATTTTGGAGAGCTCTCTGTGTCACTCTGCAGAAAGAGCTCCCATTGTTTTTACTGCTGCATATATGCAGTACCATTGTTCATTTAATCAGTTTCTCTATTTTGTGCTGATTTTCATCCTTTTCTGTTATAAACAGTGCTGCAGTAAAGAGTTGTTTTCCTATATAATAGAAATTCATCTCAATGCCAAAATAAATCAGGTGCATTTATTATCAACTAAAGATCAATTATCATATTATCAATCCAATATGAAACCTTTTAGATAAAATTGTGTGTGTAGAATATTTACATTATACCAAAGGTAAAAAATAGATTAGAAGATGGTCTGTGTACTTATATATAAATAGTTTTGGAAGCATCTCTGTCAGATTTTTTTTTAATACAGCTTTTCTACCCAGCATCCATATGTCATTTTTTTGGAAGCATTTGGATTTTTCTTAGTAATTTCCAGTGAGTATACATACATCTCTGGCATTTTTTGCTCTCAAGACTGAATTCTTCCAGTTTCTTTATGATTCTTTTTGGAGGACAATATAGGGATTTCTCTTTGGGAAGTGGTTAAGAGAATAATGTGTACGAAGAACAAACCACAGTAATTGCTGTCCATGTGACATGAGGACTTTGTTTTTAAACAACAAGGTCTTCACTTCCAGCATAAGCCAAGGAGCATGCTGCAGGCCAGCCCACACCTGAGAATAACCAGAAATACTGGACAAAATGTTTTAAGCCAAGTTTGGACTTTGGATTCTGGAAAGCTGGAGTTGACATAATTCTCCCTAATCTACTTGCTTAGTATAGCAACCACCCTGGACGCTGTGTACAAAGAAAACAGAAAGTGAATCTGAACAGTGCAGAGAAACTGCAGACTAGCTAGGGTCTGTAATCTGAGGGATGGCACAGCTGTGAGCTCCCTGGGTTTTCTTTTAACTCCTGTCTCCCAATCTTGGGCTGAAGAAGCCGGTAACTTGGAAATGCCAGTAGGCACAGACAAAAAACGTCTATTCTTCTTAGCCAAAGGACCCAAAAAGGGGACAACCTTAGAAAGACAGAAAACTTTAAAACAAGAACTTCTCTACTCCATCTGAACACTACAAAACAAAAACCGGCCACAGCTTTCCCTCCTCCCCCACCCTTGCAGAGGTGTTACTAGAGAAGGCCAAGTAGGGGCTAGGATGCCCCTGAGCAGTGGTCATGAGGTGCCCTCCACTCCCCACTGGGTGGTGTCGGAAGAAGCCCAGTGGAGAGCCAGGACCTTTGGCACACCCAGCAATAACAAGACCTTCTCACCAGAGCCACAGGAGAACAGTAATTATGCATCCCTCTCCCTCCCAACGAGGGTGGTATCGACAGAGGCCTGGTAGGGGGTTGGAACTCCCACCCCTGCCTAGCAGTGAAGGGGGCCCCCCTCATTCTTTAGGTGTCATGGAGACTAAGGAGAGAACCTGACTTCCAGCCCCACCTGGCAGTGTCCCTTAGCCCATACCAGTATGATAATAAATGAGGCCTGTTAAATAGAGGATATAAGTAAGACTGAGAGTCTCATAATTTAGTAGCCAAAATATCCAGAATTGAATTTAAAATCACTACTTATACCAACAACAAGGAAAAGCTTATACCAACAACTTGAGAAAAAGCTCAATCAACACATGCCAGCGTTAAGATGATGCAGATGTTAGAAATATCTAACAATGATTTTATAACAGCCATTATTAAATGCATTTCAATGAGCAATTATAAGCATGATTTTTTAAAATAAAAAAATAGAAAGTCTTAGCAGAGAAATAGAAGATGTCAATAAGGAACAAAGGCAAATGTTAGAACTGAAAAATACAATAACCAAAATAAAAAATTCATCAGATGGGCTCAGCAATAAAATGGAAGGGACAGAAGAAAGAATCGGTGAACTTGAAGACATAACAATAGAAATCACCAAATCTGAGCAACAAAGAATAGACTGGGGAAAGAAATTAATAGAGCCTCAAGATCTATGAGATTATAACAAAATATTTTAAACTGTTTCATCAGTTTTTTTCTTAAGAAATGATAGATTTAGTTTTATAATAATGAAGAACACACAAACAAAATCTACAACAGACTATTTTCCTTGAATTGCCATTCTGATCTTATGTCTGGAATCACTTGATAATGAGTGACTCTAGTTCTTTAAATATCAAAACTTTCCACTCAGCCAGCTAACTGGTCATTCATTAACGTGTGCTAAGTATATACAGAACAGGAAGGTGAACTTAAGTGAAATTAAAACATCAGTCTCAACTTCTGACCTTCAATGAAAGGCAGCAGGTGAAATATAGAAGAGAGTTCCTGACCACCTTGGGTGTTTCTCACCTGTGCTGGCGAGCCAGAAAGACTTTTTGGTTATAGTGCCCCTGTGATCCAATCTTGAGTGGGCTTGAGAGTCTAAGATTCTGGGTTTTCTTCAGATTCATTCTGGAAAGACCTAAATTCACAGTTCTGCTACTTGCTAGGAAAGGAGAAAGAGAACGGGCCTTGAGAAAATATTCAAAAAAAATATTGGATAAAGACTTCCCAAATTTGGCAGAAAACATAAACCTGAACATTCAAGATGTGCAAACTCAAAACAGTATGAACCCAAAGAAGCCCACAGAAAGACACATCATAGTCAAGTTTCTAAACACTAAAGACAAAATATTTTGAAAGAAGCAAAAGAGAAATGATGCCTTGCCCATAAGGAAAAAAATTATTTGAATCACAGATCTTTTAATCAGAAACCATGGAGGAGGGCAGCACTTTGAGAGGCTGAGGCAAGAAGATTGCCAGAGCCCAGGAGTTCAAAACCAGCCTGGGCAACTTGGCAAGGCCTTGTTTCTACAGTAAACCAAAAAATTAGCTGGACATGATGGCATATGCCTACTGTTCCAGCTACTTGGAAGCCTGAGGTGGAAGGATCACCTGAGCCCAGAGGTCAAGGCTACAGTACCTGTTACCATGCCACTGCACTTCAGCCTGGGCAACATAGTGAGACTCAAACTAAAAAAAAAAAAAAAAAAAAAAGGAGATCAGAGGAAATAGCATGATCTTTTTTCAAGGACTGGAAGAAAATATCTGTCAACTAAAAATTCCATGTTTAGGGAAAATATCCTTTAGGAATAAAATTGAGACAAATTCAGATGAAGGAAAACTAAAAGAATCTGTTGCCAGTAAACCTATCCTTAAAAAGTGGCTAAAAGAAATTCTCTAAACATAAAGAAAATGATAAAAGAAGGGATCTTGGACCTTCAGAGAGAAGGAAAGAGTAAAAATATGGGTGAATGCTTCTCTTACTGAATTTCTTAAATTATTTTGACATTCAAAGCAAAAATTATAGCAATGTCTAATGTATCTGTCAAAAGTATTTATAGGGATTTTTAAAGATACAAATAGACAGTAAAGAGACTGAAGGGAGGTGAAGTTTCTACACTTCAGTTGTTAAAGTGTTGATACCATAGACAATGATCAAATAAATAAAGATATAAATAGCAATACTTAGACTAATTACTAAAAAGCTATACCAACAATCACATTCAAAAGTGTAGATATAGCAAAAGGAATTCTAAAAAGTGCTCCAGTAATTATCAAAGGAATAAAAAAAAGAAAAGAAATGGAAAACAGAAAAAAAACAAATGCAGACTGGCAGCCTTAAGCTTTAATACAGCAGTTAGTTTCTTAAATGCAAATAGTCTAAATATACCAAGTTGGGGAAAGAGATTGATTGAATTCAAAAAAGCATTACCCAGTTATACAGACTATATAGACTCACTTGAAACTTGATGTAAGTGGGTTGAAAGTGTAAGGATGGTAAAAGATACACGATGTAAGCCTCAAAAGGAAAGCTGTAGTGATTTAGTAGCATCAAATAAAGCAGACTTCAGAGCAAAGAGTATTACCAGGGGCTGAAAGAATCAGAAAGATTTAATGATGAAAAGGTCAATCCTCCATCTGATATAGCAACCCTAAATATGTATGCACCAAGTAATATAAATAGAAAGAAAAAAAAACCTGACAAAACCAAAAGGATACTAGACAAATACATAATTACAGTTGGTGATTTTAACACCACTTTTTCAACATTGATAGGACAACTAGACCAAAAATTGGCAAGGATGTAGAATTTTACAACACCATCAACTCTTATTATCTAGTTGATCTAAAACACTCCACTTATAACAGCAGAATGCATGTTCCTTTCAAGTGCCCAGGGGAAGACAGAGTATATTCTGGTCTGTAAAACAATATTCTGGTCTTTAAATCAGCAAATTTAAAGGAAAGTCAAAACAAAACATCTCAAAAGTTGTGTAATATAACTAAAGCAGGCAGAAACAGGAATTCATAGTACCAAATGCTCCATTAGAAAAGAAGAAATATCAAAACAATAATTTAAGCTTATACCTTATATAACTAGAAAAAGAAGATCAAAATACAGAAATCCAAAGCAAGTAGAAAGAAGGAAATTATAAGGAGCAGACATCACTGAAATTGGAAATGGAAAAACGTAAAGAAAATTAATAAAATGAAAAGCTGAATCTTTGAAAAGATTAATAAATTGAAAATCCTGTAGGGAGACTGACAAAAGAGAAACAAAGATGATCCAAATCTTGTCAACACAGCAATCCTGTCTTATGCCGTGGTTTCACTCTTTGCACTCAATCCCAGTCTGAAAATAGGGAAGTACAGTACAATAAAGTATTTTGAGAAAGAGAAAGCAACCACATTCATAAAAGTTTTAAATTAGCCAGGCTTGGTAGCACGCACCTGTAGTTCCAGCTCCTTGAGGCAGAGGGATCGCCTGAGCCCTGCAGGTTGATGCTGGGGTGGCCATGAGCATGCCACTGCACTCCAGCCTGGGCACAGAGTGAGACTCTGACTCAAAAAAAGATTTATTACATCATGTTGTTATAATTGTCCTATTTCACTATTAGTTTTTGTTAATCTTTTACTGTGCCCAATCTCTAAATTAAACTTTATTATAGTTATGTATAGAAAGAAACATAGTATTATTACTCATATAGGATTTGGTTCCATCCACGGTTTCAGGCGTCCACAGGGGGTCTTGACTGTAATCTCCCACAAATAAGGGGGACTCCTCTATCAGGCATGGACTGTGATGTCACTACCAACCCTGCCAATAGCAAGTGTAAAGGAATACTGTATATGACTGAACACACTACAGTTTGGATGAAATGGACCAATTCCTCAAGAAAACACTATCACAACTCACCCAATGAAACAGAATATTTGAATACCATCTGATTACTAAAGAAATGGAATTTATAATTTTAATACTCCAAAAATAAAATCTACCAGGCCAAATGTTTTTCCTGGAGAATTCTACAAAACGTTTTGGAAAGGTCCATCACCAGTTCTACACAGTTTCTTTCAGAAAATACAAGATCAGGAACACTTCTCACTTTTTGAAGCCCTGATACCAAAGCCAGACACAAGTAGGAAAAAAGAAAACTGCAGGCCATGACCCTCATGAATGAATATACATGCAAAATTCCTTGAAAAACTATTAGCAAATATAATTTTAAAAATACAGACATAGCCTAGTTTATTCCAGAGATGCAAGGCTAATTCAATATTCACTTTAGTTACTGCTGCCTACTGTACTAACAGGCTAAAGAAGAAAAACCATATGATTATGTTAATTGATGTGAGAAAAGCATTTGACAAAACTCAAATGCATTCATGATAAAAAGTAGGACCAGAGAGGAACTGTCTCAACTTGTTAAAATGCACCTCAAAAAATTTACAGTTTATATCAAACTTAATGGTGAAAGACTGAATGGAAACGAGGGAAGGGTGTGTGTCGTTACCACTGCTGTTCAGCACGGTACTAGAAGTTCTAGTCAGTGCAGGAAGGCAAGAAAAGCAAATAAAAGACATGTAGATACAGGCGAGGAAAAAGTAAAACTGTTTGTATTTCAGATGACATGATAGTCTGTGTATGGAGCCCCAAGGAATCTCTAAAAACTTCCTGGAACTACAAAGTGTGTTTAGCAGGTTATATAATTCAATATCAACTTACCAAATCAATTATATTTTTTACACTGAATATGTGGGCATTGAAATTGAAATATTCCATTTACAATCCCTCAAAAAAAAAAAAAAAACCCAAAACTTGGAGTCAGGCTAAGCTTAGCTACTGGAAGATTGAGGTAGGAGAATCACTTAAGCCTAGGAGTTTGAGACAAGCCTGGGCAACATAGTGAGACCCTGTCCAATTTTTAAAAAAAGAAAAAAAAAATCTGGGCATACAACTAACAAAACATGACTTAGAGTGTATATTCAGGAAAATGGAAAACACTGATGAAATAAAAAACATAAATATATGGAGAGATATACTGTATTCATGGATCGAGAGGTTCAACATGTTAATGATGTCGTTTCTCTCCAAATTAATATAAAGTTCACCTTTTCAATTTTTATCAAAATCTCAGCAAGGTTTTTTTTTTGTAGTTATAGACAAAATTATTCTAAAATTTATATGAAAAAGCAAAGGCACTGGAATACCTGAATCAGTTTTGAGGAAGAAGAATAAAGTGGAAGGAATTATTCTACCTGATTTTAAGACATGTAATATTATATAGCTACTGTAATCAAGACTGTATGGGGATGTTTGCAGGACAGACACATGGATCAGTGGAACAGAATAGGAAAACCACAAAAATATTCAGCTGATTTTTGGCAAAGGTGTAAAGGCAATTCACTTGAGGAAGGATAGGCTTTTCATACAGTGTTGGGACAACTGGACATTCATAAACAAGATAATGAACCTTGACTTAAACAGTATGTCTTATGCAAAAATTAATAAAATGGAAATGTAAAACTATTAACTTTTGATATAAACACACAATATCTTACAGTGCTTTTTCCCTTGTATATTTGCTGATAGGTCAGAGGCTTGGGAATTGTATTCAGCATAAAACATCAGACAAAAAGTTAGGAGACAGATCAGAGCTTTCAATTATCAGATCAGATAAGAGTATCCGGCTCACCAGAGAACTCAAAACTGAAACAATCATTGAAATTCTAGAACTAAAAAAAAAAATTAAAACCCAATATATTTGTGTAAGAACATATTAGACACAGCAGAAGAGAAAATTGATGAAAACAAGTTACCAGAAAAATTTTAACTGAAAAATGGAAACAAGAAAAGATGGGAAAATACAGAAAAGTGTCTACAAGGCACATGGGCCACAGCAAAAATACATGTATGTGATTGGATTTCCAGAAGGAGGGAAGATGTTTATGGATTATTTGGGAATAAGAGCAATATTTGAGGAAAAGAAATTTCAAAACTGATGAATACATGCATGAAGACAGAAGCAAAGAGCTGCATTCACTCCAAGGAAGGATATACAAAGAAAATCAGATGTAGGACTATCATAGTAAAAATGACTAGAAATACAAGAAAAAGAGACATATTTAAAATAGCTGGATGAAAAAATACCTTCAAAGAAGAACAATAAGGCAGACACTAACTGTTAAACATCTGCTGGGCTCTAAAACGTAAAAGGTTGAAGCCAAAGGACACTTCCCAGGTGCTGAGAGAGTAACTCTCACAGTGACTCTTATCCAACAAAAATATGTCTTAAATGTAGGCAAAACTAATTTATAGTGAAAAAGTTGGGCAGTGTGACCTGAGCTGGGAGGTGATACAGGAATGGATGCAGAGGGGGGTCAGGGACCCCCAGGGGTGTGGACATGTTTTATATTTTGATTGCAGTAGGTTTGTTGGAACTCCGTTACGTTGTATGCCTCAAACAGATGCAGTTTACTGTTCAGAAATTTTACACCAATAAAGTTAATTTAAAAACTAAAGCACATTTCTGCTTTTGGCTAAAATTAAATAGAAGAGACTGGATTTGACCTTTCATCTGAAACAATTTAAACATTAGACAAAACAACGGAACAAAGATATTTGTGACAGTGACATCAAACCACGAAGACCCCTGGTGCCTGGGAGGTGGGATTACCAGCCTCGAAGCCCAGGACTGCGCCTGCTCCTCCCTGAAGGTTTCCAGGCCTCGGAGCACGGAAGGATGCCTAGCTGAAGCCCACAAGGCTCCCTGAGTTGAAACTGAGATGAGTCTACTAAGGCCTGAAGGCCAGAGCTCACAGAGAGCAGTAGGGAGGAGAGAGCTGCGCAGCCTCCCTCAGTGGGAGGAGTTTCTGCTCCCCCAGCCCTGACTGGAAACCTCAAGAGTTCCCGTGGCACTGGGCAGAGTCTCGGAGTGCTTTTATCTCAGTAGTGGCAAAATAAGCCTTGGACTGAACACTGCCTAATGGAATTTAAAAGCAAGAACCATATGTCTTCTTTTAAAAAGTGTCTATTCATATCTTTTGCCCACTTTGTAATGGGACTGTTTGTTTCTTTCTTTTCAGCACATTTGAGTTCCTTGTAGATCCTTGATAGGCTGCATAGGCATGTTTTAAGCCTTTGCTCATATCACATCTGCTTGTGTTCCATTGGTCAAAGCAAAGTCATATGGACAAATTGAATTGAGCATCAGGG